>SDVV010029602.1:0-11788 GCA_016164225.1 Gammarus roeselii | reverse complement strand
AATTGCGCGATGCGAAATTGCGCGATGCGAAATTGCGCGATGCGAAATTGCGCGATGCGAAATTGCGCGATGCGAAATTGCGCGATGCGAAATTGCGCGATGCGAAATTGCGCGATGCGAAATTGCGCGATGCGAAATTGCGTGATGCGAAATTGCGTGATGAAAAATTTCGCTATGAGAAATTGTGCGATGCAGAATTGTGCGAAGCGGAATTGTGCGATATGAAATTGTGCGATGGAAAATTGTGCTATGCGAAATTGCGCGATGCGCAAAAAATGCGATGCAAAAAAAACGCTTCACGAACAAATGACACGAAAACGCGCGTTGCACGAAAAATTGCGACACCACAGAATGTGACATGAAAGATCTCGATACGAAAGAGACACGAAAGAGCAGGCACAAAAAAACGTTGTGCAAAGCACGATATACAAATTCAGAGTCAGTAAATACGAAGCATTGACTAAACAGATGATAAATACTTAGCAATATCACAATTAAAAAGAACCCGGTATTCACGATAAATTGACTAGTCTCCTGGTATCCATAATACATTATATGTAATCAAGCCGTATCGTAGTTACTTCTTCAAGCCGGTATCTATAATACGAAACTTCTTTAATAGGATCCATTCATTCTGTGTTTGTAAATACTTCAAACAAGGCAATTGAAACACAGAATGGACATTCAAATATCCGTGATACATGAATTAAATTTTTACACGAACACGTCAAGCCCTTTGAAATGGTCTACTAATAGATCAACTGAAAAACGACTAATTGAAAGTTATACAAGACTAATATGATCAAATGTAACTATACCATGACATGTTCTCTGAAGAAGGAGAACAGTATTTTTTTCATCTCCCTCGCATCAATGTTCTGGTCCAGGTTGGTCACCTGCAGCTCCACCGGTGCCGGAGGGAGTGAAGCGGAGCATCCGTTCTAAAATGTGGTGAGAGAAACAACGATTTGATGGGGAGACTAATATTGAATAATGATTAGATAGGTCATACAAATTTCAATGTAACCGGTCGGTAAACGAGAATTTCACATTATTAATAATTTTTTTGAAAAAAGCATCCAGCATACATCTACGATCTATCCACCTTTCCATGGTTATCATATTTGCTCATCTTACCATTGTTGACATATTAGTACGTTTATGGTTACGATTAAGCCGTACATGTTTATAGAAACCATTATTTTCAACCGCATAGAACGAACGACGACTCGAATCAGCAAGTTACATTTCTTTGGTTTTCACTTTACTGAATTTAATACCTGTATTGAGACTGCATGACTGTCCTTGAATGATTTGTTGCAAGTCAGTAGTGCAACTTGTGTGCGACACAGCTAAGCCTAAAGAGCATTTTGAGTATCATCCATCTCTTGCTGGATTATTATTGTTAATTAAGATTTGATAGTTGCCAACACGATGCTCAATTTATTTACAACTTATGTTCAATCAACCCCGCTGATAGTTTGCAAAAGTTTCTAGTTCACGTTCATCTTGGTCCGATGTTTAGTTTGGAGGGCATGTAACTCGAATATAGTCGACTTTTAGCTTTAGAATGACTCAAATAATTTTGTTGTTGTTTCAAATTACAGTGTACTGCCTATTAAATATACTTCCTTGGACAAGATTGATATTCAGGAATGCGCGTGCCAATTTGTGCCCACAACAATTCATTGAGTGCAAAGATATTCCATGATAAGCACTTTGCTTCTCGAGCAGTATTCGATCGTCGTTATACTGGAATTGACGCTACATCAAAGTCAGACAAAAGTAAAGAACAGTAAATTTAAATTGAATTCATATTTCAAGTAGATCGAATTGCACGTTAAAACAAGAATTGTTGATTTCGAGGTAATTTCAAAAAAGGTATCATCACGAAATACATGCATGTTTGAAAGAAAGTTTGTGTGCATCTTGTTTTCACATTTTCGATAGAGTTCGGGCATGACGAGAGCTTGTGTTAAGTAGTCTTAATAATGCACATGATGGACGGAGGTTCGAAGTCTGAAGTCCTATGAGTGAGGGTCTTGCGTCCTCGAGCCTACTATCAGTGAAAAACAAAGAGTGCTAGCGAGTTTTCTGCTAAAACAACTAATCGGTATACGGATTTTGTATAAAAAGATTACACCGGGAACCATGGCTAGTATTATTGAACCTTAGTTAGTAACTGCAGCACTTCGCAATCAGTACATAATTCATTAAAATGCAGATTATTCAGTGAACACGTCAACACCGACAGCACACTTCTATCACTTAATGGATTGTGGAGCGATTTAGTAGCTACTTCCCTTAATCACACTCGTCATCGCACTCGTCATCGTAAGGATTCTGAGGAAAACACACTGGTTTTCATACTGAGGTTTCGATGAATATCCCATGTAAGAATGACCACTATAGCTATACGTAGGTGAGTAAACATAATCGCGCAATCAATCTACACAACATTGAAAATTACTCAAATTTACAGTTGAAACGTGAACAGAGCTTGTCTTGCTTTTGTTAATCGGATGGGAAAAAGAAGAGACGATCGTTCGAAGGCTAAGTTGGTCAAAAATCTCTTTAGACCAATCTAGCGAAACCGTGCCTATGTTGTTGTTGTTCAAAACCAGCTTCTCTTGCGATAAATGAGCCACAGAATGCACACGGCAAGAAGACTGGGAACCCACCGACATGTGCATGATGAGAGTGTTACAGCAGGTGCAGGCTCTTTTATTAGGCCTGCACGTATGAGGAAGATGATGTCTCGAGTGCGTTTCCACAGATCACGCACCGACGTGATATTATGGTTGAGCCTGCTGGGTGCGATGGTTGGGCAGGACGTCATTTCGTGCTCGATCGCAGCAGGCGAACCTCGGCTTCGCAAACAGAGATCGGAAGAGACATTCCCAGTCTATCCTAGTATGACTGGAGGGCCGTGTGGTGCCCATACCTCAGCCGTGACAAGTGGACCCTTTTACCCCAGAGGCAACCCTAACTCCTCCACGTCCACCTCAGGCAATTGACCCTGTAGGACCGTGTTGACTGGTCGTTCAATGCAAGAGCTGGGAAGTGTGTGTGTATGTGTATGTGTATGTGTATGTGTGTGTGTGTGTGTGTGTGTGTGTGTGTGTGTGTATGTATGTATGTGTGTGTGTGTATGTGTGTGTGTATGTGTATGTGTTTGTGCATAGATGTGGTATCTGTAGAACGAGGAATGATCGCGTAAAGGGAGCTGAAGTGTGTTGCCGATGGTGTTATGTAGGTGTAGGCTGGTTGGTCGTGGGTTTAATAGGTTTTGGCAGGGATTGCTGGGTCGGCAATCTTGATGAAGAATTGAGTCCCTCTCATATCAAGATAATGATCGAGAGGAAATACCTTGCTTTCCTCATCCAAGTGTAGAATGAGTGTGGTATGTGTACAGTCCGTATGATGCGCAAGGCCCTGTTCTGTATTCTTTGTAAGAAATAATGTGTGTGGGTGCAAGGCCAGAGGACCAGACGGTGTTGCGTAAAACATTAAGAGCCAGATGAATTGCTTTCAAAGTGTTGTAATCAATTCCCTGAAGTGGACGTAAGTGGTTGTGGTAAGTGCCAGGGATACGTTCATTCTAGGACTGGCTTTAGTGCAGATGTGGTTTGTGTGAGATTTGAATGTCATTCTCGTGGCTTAAGTTACTCCAAGGGTAGTTGTTGTGGGACTGTAGGGTATGGGAGTGTTTTTTAGCGTGACATGAGGGTAGGTGCGGTGTTCACTGCTATCAGGTGCTAATAATGTGAGGAATGACTTGCTTGCGGACACTTTCATTCTGTTGTCCAGCATCCAGACTTTAGGTTCACGTAATGCTGGAGGTGTGCAGCTGCGGTCTCGTGTTTGTTGTGTTGCGTGATTACTGTGAGGTCTTCCGCGTATGAGCTGATGTAGGTGTTGGATTATGTTAGAATAGGTAGGTCGTGCATGAAGGCATTGAAAAAAATGGAGGGGGGAATGGACAGAGCCCTGTGGGACACCATTGGGGAAGAAGCGGGTTCAAAATGGCTTGTTATTGTAGAGTGTTTGCATAGCTGCCAAAGAGGGATTTAGCACGCCACTTCTTGTAGTTGGATGGATGGGTGTGTTGAGTATTGCATTCATGAGGACGTGTTTAGGAACTGTGTCGAAGGCCTTGCAATTATCATTTGCGCAATACCAGGCTTCGTTTGACTAGCTTAATTCGTTCAGGCCGTCGTGTAGGGGCTGGGTGAGGTTTGTGAGAAGTGAGGTTCTAGAGTGTCGAGTTCTGAAACCGTGATACGTAAGGGAGTGGGCCTGGGGATTAATTTGGTTTAGAACCAGTCTCTTTAAGTTTTTCGAGAGGTTCTGGAGGAAAAAAATGAGTTTGTAAAAGGCTGGATTTGTGGAAGCTTTGTTGAATTTTCGAATGGGTAATTTTCGCTTGTTTCCAAGTGTTGTGTAGAATGGAAAAGGTAAAGATGTCTCTGAGAGTCGTGATTGCATGGGGACCTATATGATTAAGGTGAATGAATGGGTGATATGCGGCCGGACAGTTGTTGGAAGCTTTTGGTCTGGCAGATGACAGCAATGGCCAGAGCTGGTGTAAAAGGAGGATCAATGTTTGCGTCAAAAAGTAATTAGTGTAACTGCTTTCGTATCATCCAGCTGCCAGGATGGTGTGGTAGGTGGCTAGTGTTTGCATAGTTTTTATTGAGTATGTCTGCTTGTTGTCGGTCTGATTGTATTGTTTGGTTTGATTCTCATTTCCACCAGAGCCTCATCGCGTGTCACAATAGGCTCCCCCGTAGGGCTGCCTGCTTTACAGGCATGCGAGCCCCGTAGGGCTCGCATGCCTCAATGTCAGACTCACGCTGGTGCGCACAAGAGGAACGCTTAGATGGAACGGATCTCCGCTTTTAATAATTTAGAACTTCAAGAGTAATATGTACGCACGCTAGTGCACACACGTAGCATCATCGAGATTAGTACAAGGTTTACGGCAACACGGTCAAAGTCAGCTCCGACAGCAACACATCACGACCTAGACCGTCACACGGTCCAGGTCGACCACAGTACACTTCATTTATTCAGGTAAGACTCAGACGAACCGAATCCTCGCCTCCAATCATTTAGAACTTCAAGAGTAACGTGTACGCACGCTAGTGTGCACAGGTATCATCGTCGAGACTGGTACAAGGGTTACGGCTACACGGACAAAGTCAGCTCCGACAGCAACGCAACACAATGTTTACAGCTACGCGGTCTAGCTTAGTAGAGGTACAATTTGTTTATACAGGCAAGATTAGGACTTCGACAAAACGAATCCCCGCCTCCGCCTACTCAGAACTCGAGGAGTAATATGCACGCGCGCCAGTGCGCACAGATAGTATCGTCAAAATTAGTACAAGATCTATGGGTTCACGGATTAGATTAACTCCAACCGCAAAGCGTCACAGGGTTTTATAGCTACGCAGTCAAGGTCAACCCCAGAAACTACATATGGTCCGTGCACGCGCGAACGAGCACAGGCTGAAGAAAAAAACCTCAGTCACAAAATCACAAACAGGAACTCCCGCACAACATACACCAGCATTATCAAACATGACAAATTGTGGATCATGAAGAAGAAAGTATGAGCAGGTTCGTCACGGGCAGAAAAAACTGCTCAGATTATTGATTAAAGGGGATAGGGTGAGGAGGAGATAGGTCCCTTGGGTCCCAAAAGAGCCCGATGAATCCTGGAGGGTAACCCAAGTCCCCGGGGTCTTCCCGAGCTCCCCGAATCCCCCGAGACCCCTCGTCTCAGCTCATTTCGGCTTTTCTCGAGTTATTTCGGCCAGTCCCGGCTCGTCGCGACCAACTCGACTCAACACGTTTCGGCGTATCTCGACGCACCTCGACCAGCCTCGACGTGGCTCTTCCCCTCTGCGCTAGTAATCATTTGGACTGTAATAACAAAATTTTTCATTCAAGCATTTCAGAGTGGGAGTGTGGTGGCAAAGGTACCTAGGGTCCCAAAAGAGCCCGACAAATTCAGGAGGGTAACCCAAGCTCCCCGGGTCCCTCGAGCTCCTCGGGTCCCCTCGTCTCAGCTCTTTTCGGCTTGTCTCAAATCATTTCGGCCAGTCTCGGCTCGTCGCGACCAACTCGACTCGCCTAAACATGTTTCAACTGATCTCGACGCACCTCGACCAGCCTCGACGCGCCCCTCGCTCTCTGTGCCAGTAATCCGCGGACTGTAATAATCAATTGTTTTACTCAAGCATTTCACATATATACATTGTCTGTGTATGGGTTTTACAGCGTGGGGAGAGGGAAGCAGGGGTCCCAGTGTTCAGAGGGGCCTCAAGCGGGTCCAAAAGTATCTCAAGGAGGTCCCAAAGGGTCTCAAGAGTGCCCCAAAGGGCTCCGGAAGGGTCCAAGTGGGTCCCCCCAAATCCTCTTGGTCTACCAAGTCCCCCGGGTTCCCAAAACTCCCGGGTCTCTCGTGTCCCTCGGGTCTTTTGAGTACCCCCCATTCCCGGGTCACCTAGTCTCAACCAGCCTCGGTTCGTCTCGACTCGTCGCCTCGCCAGTCGACCAGTCTCCACTCGCCTCAACCTGCATCGACTCGCCTCGTCCCCTTCACGCACAATGCCATTCAAGACTTTCAGTCTTCAAGATTAACATTATTTCACCATTTAGCCATCAAAACGCCTAGCTGTGCTCGGACATTTATTAGGCGCCCGGGAGAGTGTAAATTCTCCCACCGTAGGTTGGACTAGACCAACTAACACACCGCATAGTCCACCTAGGGCCCCTGCGGGCGTCTAACGATACATAATTATATAACTAATCCAAAATTGATCACCATGAAAAAGTGCACAGATAAATTATTGAGCTTACGATGTAAGAAGGAATAAAATACTAAAATAAAGTGTTAATGATCTTTAAAATGAATAATCATCCATCCACCCCAAAGTATTGTATTGTTTGGGTAGGATTGCCTCAAGTGTGTCTATGTGGTTCTTTTTTTTTGTCGGGCCCCTGATGTGCTTCCAAAGTTTTGATGGCGAGGTTCTGAAATTGGTTTTTGCAAGCCCATCCCGCCTTAGATTCGTCTGTTGCTCACAGATATCTGCATTTATACCTGAATGAAGGGCTTGAATCGGAGTGATTCGGTTGTTGGTAAAGGGTAAATTTTGAAGTTGATTTCGCGGCTAAAATTTTGCGCCTAATGTTTGCAGAGAAAGCTAGATTTGGGTCTCAAACGAACCCGGCTGATACATGTTGTCTATCTGCGGGTCGCTATCCCTGGCGCTAAATTCTTTTATAGCTAACGTCAGATCAACCCCTATCATCTCCGCCAACTGCCTTATCTGCCCCAAGTTGTTCCGACAACCTACCTACGGTACCATATTTTAACAGCGAACATCCATAGCGTTCCTCAGTCACACCAGCCACTGTCATATCTGCCAGTGGCATTCTGGCTAAAATCTGTTTCAGCCCACGTCAGAATCAGCCACCAGTCGTACCATTTTACCGGTTATCACTTTAATGAAACTTTTCCTGCCCAACCTAACCTAACCTAGGGTACGTGTTTCTAACCCGCGAGGCAAAGGTACGTATTTCTAACCCGCGGGGCAAACATACATATTTTTGTAGGGTACGTAATGCCGTTTTTAGCGTTTTTTTATTGAAGTTTCAATAAAGTGATAACTGTTAGGTTGGTACGCCTGTTTCGCTGTGATGACAGTGGCAGATATGACAGTGGCAGATTTTGAAGTGGTGGAAAATGCGTGTGGGCTGAATCATCGTTAGGTAGAAAGCACGTGGGATGAAAGATTTTTAGCGGTTATGACAGTGTCCGGTCATGACAGTGAGGTGAAGTGCAGTGAAGTGCAGTGCAGTGAAGTGGCGATAGTGCGCGTGTGCGGGACTAATTATAGCGCGAACGCTGGGCTCCCCTATCTGCGTGGTTAAGTACTGTGAAGTGTTTCGTGGTTGTGTCAATGGATGTGTATTTAGTTATGTCAAAGTCTTGAAAGGCGGTTTCTGTTGATGTCGTGTATTCGTTTCAGTCTGCTCTCTTCTAGTTTCGAAAATATAAGGGGGCGCAATGTGGATTGGGGATCGAAGTTGCTGATTGATGACTACTGGGAGGTGGTCAGACGATCTGTCTTGATGGACCGCCCATTGACAATGTAGAGCGAGATTGGGAGAGCAGAATGAGACGTCTGGAGAGGTCTGCTGAGTGTTAGGGTTGAAAGGTTTCCGAGTGGGTGTGTCTGTGTTGTTCAATGTGATTAGCGTGGCTGGTTGATTAATGAGAACACTACCCCTCGGAGGTGAGCCAGGAGAGGTTGTGTGCAATGAAGTCACCTATGGCAAAGGTGTGGATGGTTATGTTGAGGTAGCCTAGATGGCGTGTACGTCGTGCCTACGTTGATCCTCAGAGAGCAACGAGTAGGAAGAAACAAGATGAATGCTGCTTATGCCCGAAGACTCGAGGATTTTACCGGTTTGTGCGATTAACATTAATTCCCTTCTGAACTAGCCAATTATTTGGTGCTAACAAAAATAAATCATTAGGGCAAAAAATTATATGACCATAAACGACTAAGAGGTTCATGTAAGGAAATGACGTAATAAATTAACTTCAAATAATAAACTTAGTATTGTAATTGAAAATATTATTGAATTGACAAACACAGTGCAGCTGTAATGGAAGTGGGTCCTACAATTCGACTGACAGGATTCGAACGCAGGTTGATGAAC
This sequence comes from Gammarus roeselii, assembly GCA_016164225.1. Classification (NCBI taxonomy): domain Eukaryota; kingdom Metazoa; phylum Arthropoda; class Malacostraca; order Amphipoda; family Gammaridae; genus Gammarus; species Gammarus roeselii. The sequence goes on along the minus strand of SDVV010029602.1, from coordinate 3,046 downwards.
AGGATCATCAAATAGGATTAAACGGGGGATCTACAGGTATGTTGAAAGGCAGGATCCTCAAACAGGCGCAGGCAGGTAGGTCTCGGATAGTGAGATGAGTAGGCGGCCAGCCTCGAGAGGCGAGGGATTCAAGAGTGAAAAGGGCAAAGAAGGAGGTGGACTGGGAATAGGTAGTGGACTACCCGTCTTGACGTTTAGGCTTCCTGTCGCACAAGCTAACATCAACCTATGCGAACACTCTCCAAACATAAACCAAATCACAGGATGGTGTGCCAAAGCGTCAAGATGAAGAACGCTAAAATATCTCTCTGGAACACAAACCACTTGCGGTTGCCAGGTGCTTCATTGCTGACCAGCGAGAAGTTCTAGAAAAATCACACGCAAAAAACACAAAAATGGGGCCGCGTTCACTCTGACCTCTACAAGGTGGCTTTCATGGATAGGCGAGCTGTCAATTTCCCGAATTCAAGAGTTCAATTTTATATACAGTAACAAATTGAGAACGATTGGACGAATGGTATTAGTGATCCCACCTCTTGAAATTGTGGTTAACCGACGTCAAAACTTATTTCCTTGTAATTTTCTCAAGTAAATCTGCTTTGCACGCCACCGATCTTCAACTTCAGGAAGTGATGTCTCGACAGCAGTCTCTAATCGGTTTCTATATTGTTACTGCATCACCAAGTAACATGTATCTATATTATAACAAAGATTGTTCTGGCGGACGGCTGTTCCTTGGACGCTTAGTCTGTCTTGACCATGCATTTGATAGTAAAATCTGCACTCAATAAATTAGGTGAACGCAGCACGCTTATTTGTTTTCGTAACTCAAAAAACTCAAATGTTTGAGAGTAACAATGGGATGCGAGACCTCTCATAATTTGTATTAGATATATGCAACATGAGGAAATGGATTGCACCTTTCTTGATTCGAGACAAGTAATAAATATCCACTCAGGCGGCCCATTCTCGACAAGTTCATGATTTTCTGTCGAGAACGACTTGACGAACTGTTTCCGTGTCATCACCTCTTCAAGTTCAAGGTTTGTTACGTCTTCAAAAGTATCTGAGCTTTCATCTAAGAAAGCGTCTAACGTCTCAAATATCAGACTTCAAGAGGTGAACCACGAAAATAGTTCGTCCAATTAACCTTTGCAAAATTTTACTCTCATCACTAAAACGTATGTATCTGCATCATAAAAAATGGTTGGAAACTGAAGATTGATGTACCTATTTGCTGGCTAAACAGCGGTCGCTTTGATCCCTCTCTTTCCAATCTTATTCTACGAGCAGCTCTTACCGTTTGTGGGTTCTCGGAGATGGAGAGGCTGGTAACGGAATAGAGACTGGGGTGGGGATGCTGTGGAGGGGTGGTGGATGGAGCTACCACCCCCCACACCGAAGGAGGAGGGTACTTGATGGGTGGAGAGGGGAGGGAGTGCCACAGAAAAGATGGAGTACCAGAAGAATCCACGCGGGAACTTCTGCTGGGGAAAAAGGGTGATGCATGACGAAGTTTACGAGGACGGTTGGAGAGGGCTCATCAAATATGCAGCACAGGTAGAGTTTTATCTGGAAACTGAAATTTTTGTTAACCACTTGAGGAAATGGTTATCTTATGCGACCAAACTACTAAATAAGGATCAAGAAGTGTCTAACACCGCAACTAAAGGAGGGCCTGCATTGGAATCATGGTCCTTCTGGCGCCATATGAAGACCATCAACTCGTGCGGCCTCATGGACCGACAGATTTTAGGGTGGATTAGAGTGATTGGGCCTACCACTGCCCTATGTCCATGTCCATTACGAGGGCAATGCACGCCAACACCAGTTGAAGGGAAGTTTAAGAGACAGGGCACGAGGATCCGAACATGAGATCTACACGACTGTACTGGAACTCAAGCATGAGAACAGTAAGAATGCAACGAAGAAACCAATACCAGTTGAGGGGAAGATTAAGAGACGGGGCACGATGATTTAAACATGAGATGTACACAGTAAGAGTGCAACGAATAATACGGAAGAGACTCATTGAAGAAGGTTTCATTTTAAGAACGCGGTTTGGCTGTTCTTAGCCACACGAAACAAGAACATCTTAAAACCGCGAGTGCAACAACGACCGCGAGTGCAACAACGACTGCAAGGGTAACAACGACTGCGAGGGTAACAACGACTGCGAGGGTAACAACGACTGCGAGGGTTATCAAGGGGAGTTTGGGATCAGTCAAGAAGTAAAGTAAACATAATATGCAAATTAGGTAAATAAAAGTCAAAATAATTTGGGATGAGGAGTATAGGATAGATGGTGAAAAGAGGGGAATCTGAGGGGAAATAAGGGTGTCCTGTTTCAAGTTTCAACTCCATTGCAATCGAAATTTGGGTTGGTTAACCGGTTTCATAGATAATAAACTACATAAAAAACACATTCAGATTGAATTCGCTCAATGTTTAGCTATGTAGAATTATATTTGTAAAGCAGGCAGCCCACCTCAGACGACGACAAAAGGTTTAGTCGACCTCGCAGACAAAGTTCACTATTTCCAACTCAGCGGTGAGTGTCCATCGTCAAGCAAATTCTTACTCGTGAATACAATTTTCAATACTTAATGAGAATTCAGATCAAACTTTATATTTTCAACGTTATAACGACTATAGAAAATACGTCGAAACGTATTCAAGGATATGGGCTAAAGCAATTTCAAAAGATGCGTAAATATCCATGAAAATACATGGATACATGGAACGGTGCAGTAACGCTAACGATCCTGCGACTCGGGAAGATAAGTATGAGGATTCTGTACTGTTGCTCACCTGTAGGAGTCCTCTTCAGGGTAGTATCCTCTGGAGTAGGGCGAGAACACGCGGACTGGGCTGTCGCCTTCGTAAATTACTCCTGTGGGAACAAAACCATTGGAGAATGGAAGTGTGGTTCGGTGGAGGCACTCATAAACAAAGAGGGGGAGGTAAAATAGGAAGGGCTTTCAAACAAAAAAAAATGAGGGCATTCAAACAAAAAAAAAGAGGGCATTCAAACAAAAAAAAAGAG
>SDVV010029601.1:0-11788 GCA_016164225.1 Gammarus roeselii | reverse complement strand
TGTGTGTGTGTGTGTGTGTGTGTGTGTCTCAAGACTCGACGGGAATGCTGTCACATCTGACTTCTTTTCCACAATGAATGGCCGGCACTAACCTCTGCAAGCGGCCGAGTTAGGTCCATTGAGTAGAAGTTTTCCGCAAGCGCTGCCCGTTGTGTACGCGAAGATGCCTAGAATCAGACAGCGACGATAAGAAAGAAGTTGTTGAAATATTTCCAGAAAAGATGTTTCTCCGGTGTGATGCCCGTGTGTATTAAATATTATAAGATACCTGCAATATTGTGGTGACCAGATTTATTTTAGCAACTACTACTAAATGTGTATTACAAATATTAAACGTTAAAAACTATGGTAGAATATCATGTTACAAAGTTAACGAGTTAACAGCTTTGTTTTTAAAATGCACAATTCATTCTTTTGTTTAAAGCAGACCCAAAACAAAGAGGAATTTATTACCTTCAACAACCTGATCATAATTATTAGTACCGAACCTCAACAAACATGCCTTCATATCATTGATTGTGTCTGTGAAATGTTGTTCATGTTAGGATTGTCTGAGACATAACCTAACTTATTATCAATGTTGTATATGTTAGGATTGTCTGAGGCATAACCTAACTTATTATCCATTATTCAAACAAAAGGATTAAATATCATATGCGCAAGATGCACAAATGTGCATTGTATGTATAATATGAAACATCAAACTATGTTGTCATTATGTCGATCTCGAATATACAGTATATATCATTTGCTGTTGCGATTTACTTGATAGTATACGATGATTACTTTCCTGATACTTATATAAAGAAGTTCAACAGTTTGAATTGTTGAAGTTGAATGGACAATCAGAGAGAGCAAACCGTTCTTTATTGCCGTTGATGCCTTTCGAACAGGTTCAATGCGCGTCAGTTATTGTTTGCTTCTCTCACCCACTGAAGTTAAAGAGTTGTGAATAGTAGTGCATTTCGTCTATGCATTGAGTGTTTATGTTTAATACCTCTCTTATTTTTCCCGTTTATTCGTGGGCTGCAAATTCGGACACTTTTTCTCCGCACGAGAAACATAATCAAAGAAAGTAGCCAACGAGTTCGCCAAACGAGTTGTGCGAAGACCCGCTTCCATTCAGTGCCGTCTCTACATCGATGACTACTATAGGTCTCATGACATAGTCTCATGATGACTACTAGTCTCATGACATAGTCTCATGATGACTACTAGTCTCATGACATAGTCTCATGATGACTACTAGTCTCATGACATAGTCTCATGATGACTACTAGTCTCATGACATAGTCTCATGATGACTACTAGTCTTATGATATGGTCTCATGATGACTATAGTTAATTTTCATGGCAGCAGGGTCGGAAATTTCCGTTGTAGGGTACAGGCTTCATTGATGTATAAGTTGCGGGTCTTTTCATTTAGTTGCACGAATACCAGGTTCGTATAAATGGCAATTAATAACTTAAGGTGAGTGGCCAATACGATTCAACAATATTTCACTCCTTAACTCCTATCATTATTTTTCTCGAATCATTTCCGTAGTGGGATGCCTTAAAGGGACCAGTGAGAAGGTATGAGATTTGTCTGATGGAAATAAGACTACCTTGGACTAGTTTTGCAGAGTTTAGCCCCTGCAGCAAAGTAATGGTATCAGACTATATCAACCGACATGGATATCCCGTGTATGCTAATAGGAAATATTACACAATCGCACATCGCAGCCTGCCAATGGTTAGTGGTTTCACAGGCGGAAAGTTAGGCGAAGTGGTAGCCCGCAGCACAAAGGCACGTCGGGAACAGTCCAAAGCCGGAACTCTTCTCAGATAAGGTACGGGTCCGATGGTTCGTAATCACCAGATCTACGACCGACGGTGCGCCGCGCCGCTGCTCTCCTTTTCGGGACAGATATTACCGATTATGACTACTAGTCACATGATGACTACTAGCCTCATGATATAGTCTCGTGAGGACTATCAGTCTCATGCAATGTTTAAAAGGGAAATCTAATTTTCTCACCAAAATAGTACAAAAAATGGCAGTGCCACTTGCTGTACAAATATAAATACAGCCAATACAAATATTTGTCAGTAGAGGTTGAGGTACAAACGCGAATTAAAAAAATCTGAGTATGAAAATTCCGAGCGAAAAACTAGTCGAAGAAGCTTTTTGTACCTAACAAAAAAAGGTATTTCGAGAGCACGTCCTTAGAGTTTATCAACGCTCAGCGTTGAATGGGACGTGCAATTTGTGATTCTACACCATTTGCATATGCCACTGCACAGCCAAGTAAAATGATGTCACAATACCTATCCTACTCGAAGTGTTCGCAAGAGTCAACAGCTGTGACAATGAAATATTGACCGTCGATCCATATTCACCTCTCGGCACTCCAGTGGATGTTGCAAGGAATAATTCGACCAAAGATCTGTCCCAGCACTCCTTTTGTGAATGTTTTTTCGCATACTTCAAGTGCAGAACGCCATAAGATCATGCATAACGCCTGTAAACCGTGTAGATAGTCACCTACCGTTTCCTATTATGATGAACACTCGCACTCAGATGGAAAGGATGGGCGACACCAATAACAGTAACACCCTCCATACGTCCGACCCGAGCCATACACGACTATAAAGATTGGCCCGCGGCCCGTGTATAATTTTTCGCAGACTTTAGAGACCACAAGTCGGACATTTTACGGCTGTTGTGTTTGCCCAAGGCGCGATAGTGCGCCCATAACACTATAGTCCAATCAGGGCCGTAGGCGTCATTCTTTACTGCCCTCTTGCCGCCTCGCTCGCACATCTGCTGTCTGCGCTACAACTGTTCAGACCGCGCTGTGGTCGGCGCCACACGACCGTACGTAAGGCGCTGTCGTCGAGGCTTCACGAGTAGGGAGGGTGTTGTTGTGGTCGAGGCATATTGAGTAGAGTTGGGAGCAGTGGTCGAGACTTCTTGTGCAACAATAGCGCTGTGGTCCAGGCTTATTGAGTACAGAGGGTGATGAGGTCAGGGTATCTTGAGTACAGAAGTGACGATAGTCGGAGCATTTTGAGTACAGTGGGCGCCTGTGGTCGGACATCTTGAGTACAGAGGGCACCTGTGGTTCGGAATCTTGAGGACAGAAGGCGCTTGTGGTCGGGCATCAACTGAGTTCAGAGGGCACCTGTGGTCGGGCATCTTGAGTACAGAGGGTGCCTGTGGTCGGGCATCAACTGAGTGCAGAGGGCGTCTGTGGTCGGGCATCTTGAGTACAGAGGGCGCCTGTGGTTGGGCATCAACTGAGTACAGAGGGCGCCTGTGCTCGGACATCTTGAGTACAGAGGGCGCCTGTGGTCGTGCATCAACTGAGTACAGAGGGCGCCTATGGTCGGGCATCTTGAGTACGGAGGGCGCCTGTGGTCGGGCATCAACTGAGTACAGCTGGAGCCTGTGGTCGGGCATCTTAAGTACAGAGGGTGCCTGTGGTCGGGCATCAACTGAGTACAGAGCGCGCCTGTGGTCGGGCATCAACTGAGTACAGAGGGCGCGTGTGGTCGGGCATCTTGAGTACAGAGGGCGCCTGTGGTCGGGCATCAACTGAGTACAGAGGGCGCCTGTGGTCGGGCATCTTGAGTACAGAGGGCGCCTGTGGTCGGGCATCAACTGAGTACAGAGGGCGCCTGTGGTCGGGCATCTTGAGTACAGACGGCGCTATGATCGGGAGGACTAAAACACGTGGTGCTGAAGGAGAGAGGTCTAACGATCGTCGAGGTTTGACGACCTCAACTGTTTAAGCACGAACTCACACCTAGAGATCATAAACACATAAACAATGTTCGATGTTAATATATGATCGAGAAGTCGTGTAAGATTCGCAGGATCTGTACAATAAACACAGCAACACAGATCTGTCTTACTGCCGATAAAATGGTGCTTCATCCCTACAAACGCAAAAATATGTAAATGTATTATCATTGAGTTACTCAACCAATTTCTTGTTATGCCGACATCGGGCAGGATACGTAGATTCCTGTCTTGACCGTACTTGAAGATTTTAAGTACCATAGCAGCTCCTGAAATAATCGAGATATTTGAGTCTCTCGTTGTTAAAGAGTTCATCCCACTCCTGCACTGGTGGCAATGTGAATGGTTTATATATACTGAGTCCTCTGTTTCACTTTACGTTATTGTGAAATTCAATTATTACATGCATTCGCATGCCTGTTTCTAGTTTTGTTGCACGTCTCCAGATAGGATTCTGCTGCAATGATACCCAGTCATTCGTTTAACTCCTTTAAAGGTATGTTGACAATATCATCAAGGCTTCAATCGCACAAGTAACCGTTGATTTCCTTGAACTCGTTAAAAGGTATGGGAATATGATCATGAAGGTTTCAATGAGACTGGAAACCGTTCATCTCTACGAACTCTTTTAAAGTTATGTTGATACGATGATGAAGGTTTCAATTGGACTAGAATTCGTTGATATCCATTCATTCTTTTAGAGGTATGTTGATACTATTGTGGAGGGTGCAATAGGACTAGAAACCGTTGATTTCTGTTAACTCTTTAATTGGTATGGGAATACGAACATGAAGAATTCAACAAGAACATAACTCGGTAAATTCGTTTAACTTCGATGAAAGTATTGGGATAGGATTGGGACACTATGTGTATCTATCGCACATGAGTAAATAATAGAAAATATCAATAATTAGCATATAAATCCTTACTTTGTAGGATATATCACATTTTCACCCTAATTATGCCTCAATATTGACATCATTCTGCATACATTTAATATTATTCATTTCTCATTATACTACTTCGAGTTAGTTGAACATGTTTAGGGCAAAATGCTGGCCATCTCCTGTCAAAATATTAAGGCAGACCTCGAACATAAATACAATACTTCCCAACATGCGCAGCACATCCCAAACGAGAGTTGGCTCGGTGTATTTAAACGACATGAAAACAATATTCTGTTAGATATTGTTATTCCCAAGATGTTGAAGATTGAAATCGCTGACCTACTTAGGTAAGATGAATGTTGGTTACCATCCGTTGCAGTTGTGCCTAAGTTTATATACACTGTTTTTGTCTGTATTTCTGAATTCTATTACTTTTTATATTTCATACACATGGTAGGTTTTAACTCAGTACCAACAGCGTTATCTTCACTGGATCTGTTCTTCTTTATCCTCCTTATTACATACATTGAACTTCAATTGTTAGTACGCTGTACGTTAATATCACCAGCTGGTATGTTTGATTGTGTCAGCGTTTTAGAGTGTACCGAAGAATGGACGCAGCAATATTTGGTTACATTAGTTACGTAATTTAGATCAAAATGTGATCTTAATATGTCAATTATAGCCTTGATGGTTTGTCTCTATGTATTATAAAAAAAATAATTATAGTCGTGATGGTTGTCCCTAGGTATTATACACTAAGTTATTATAGCCGTGATGGTTTGTACCTATGTATTATACACAAAATAAATATAGCTGTGATGGTTTGTACCAATGATTTATACACAAATAATTATATTCGTTATGGTTTGTATCCATGTATTATACACCAAATAATTAGAGCCATGATGGTTTGTACAGTAGCAAAAGAAAATTCGTTTAAGGTTCATCGTTAACCGGAAAATGAACAAGACTTTTCCTACGTGGAATTTAACTTTATATGGAAATTTCTTACGGTATTATATCTGGACAACCCATCTTTATGGATATTATTAATATAATTTCCAATGAGTTCAAATGTCGAGCGGAAAATGATCAATGAAGATTTCTCTTGATCTATTATCATAAACGAATTTTCGTTCGCTACTGTATCTATGTATTATACAGATTCAGATACAGATACAGACACTAGGCCGCATTCCTCAGAAAGTGGAGGTTGCCGACGGCAAGGCGCACCTCACACCCTCATACGCTCACACTCACACAACTTAGCCCTTTTCTGCTAAAGTGTCCAGCCGGTACCCCCGCAACCTAAACTCAAGGTCACAAGTGCAGTCCGAGGATCCGTCGTCAGCAGCAGGGCCCGGCAGTCCGACAGCGGGATGCCAAGGGCGGGAAAGCACATCAGAGCAGCGTCAAAATCAACCATTCACAACTATTCTCCACTCACGCCTGTTCATTGCACGCTCTCTCGCCACCTCCACATTCATGTCTCTCCTTCCTAACGCCTGCTTCACACCATCCGTCCACCCAAATTTTGGTCTACCTCTAGGCCTGCGACCACTCGCCTCCGCATTCATCACCCTTTTCACCAATCTTCCTTCAACCATCCTCTACATGTGCCCGAACCATCTCAGAACACGCGAATCCACTCTGTCCTCCAACTTCTTCACCATCCCTGTTCTGATTCTAACCACATCGTTGGTGATCTGGTCTCTCAGTGTAACTCCAGCCATGCTCCTCAAACATTTCATCTCGAAAACATTCAACCTTCTTCTCTCCTTTGTTCTCACTCCCAAGTCTCAGCTACGTAGAACACAGTTGGGACAACAACACCCTCATACAGCCCTCTCTTTGCTTCCACCCCCAACGTCATACAGCTCATTACACTCTTTAGTGCACCCAACACTTTACACTCCTCTTTATTTCAGTTTCCACTAGTTCAGTTATCTCCACATGGGAGCCCAGATATTTAAAACTCTGAACTTCCTCCAAGAGCTATCCATTTAGGGTGACACTAATTTTGCTCACATCGACAGTCCTCGAGCATCTCATTACTTTACTTCTCCTCTCACACACTCTACCAAACTCAGACACTAGCCTACATAGCTTCTCCTCTCAATCCACAACCAGGGCCGTATCATCAGCATACAAAATTATACACAAAATAAATATAGCCGTGATGGTTTGTACCTATGTATTATACACAAAATAATTATAGTCGTGATAGTTTGTATCTATGTATTAAACACAAAATAATTATAGCCGTGATGGTTTGTACCTATGTATTATACACAAATTATTATAGCCGTGATGATTTGTCCCTATGTATTATACACAAAATAATTCCAATACAGTCGTTATCACATTTGAATGTGATTTTCACCTTCAAAAACAGAAATGAGTGAATCTACGAATTATCTAGTGTCAACGACTATACTTCCGCTCTCTAAAGGCAGCGTTGCATGTAGCCTTTGTACGAAAGGATTTTCACTTAAGTGAAAACTTCCGCCAAACATGTCCGCATGTAAAGGTACGCATTCAGTTTCTCATTCCATTTCTTAATTCGTTTTCTATACAAATAACTGGCTCTTGAAAACTGGTAAATTTGCTTTTTTTATGCATGCTGATGATTTTACAACGTAGACGAATGAATATAAATACGGAAATTTGAACATAAGTGTTAATAGGTTCAGCGTGCATCTAACAATTTAATTATAATTGAAGACAAATTTGTTGCTGCCGTTTTTCAATTGGCTCGTTTTAAACGTTTGCTGCTGAGAAGCAGTAAACACAGATAAGTGAGAGACAGAACATGTTCCAGTGTTCCCCAGTAGAGAATTCACTTACCACCCAACTTGAATAATTTCACGCGCTGTCCTTCGGCCTGCTCGCGCTGAGCATCGTGGGAATGTTTCATCAGCTTTGCCCTGTTACGGTGATTTTTTTTTGGCTAAAGATTCTTGATACTAAACAATATTCATTCTACGATCGAGACTTTGCCTGTAATCCATGACCTTTTTTTATGGAATCTTTTCAATGAAATGGAAATAGGGATTTTGGGAGGAACAGCGACTGTTCTCAGTTTGCAACAGCGACAAAAATACAGTCACATAACAGACATTTGAATAGTTTTTTCAGATTAAAATATGAATATTTATTCAGGATTTGTTACCACTGAACTTAAAGCTCCAGTGACAGCAGCACAACTCAGAGCTCAGGACAACAGAGAGCAGCAGCCAGCCGGCAAAACCACGAGGCTACAAACAGTGACTGTTTTATTTCAGTTAAGGCGTAGATAGTTTTCTTTGCTTCTGGGACGAAGAAAATGAAGTTTCCCGATTTCATCAATAACTAAAAAGACAGTTAAAGGGAGCATTGAAGTAAAGTTACCAAGAAAATATGGTATGCTCCCGTGTTATTCTATTGAAAATACACAGTAACCATTAGAAAAATTTATATTACTAATTTATTTGTATCAGCTCTCACATTGCATCTGTTGAAGTAGATATAATATTGGTGTGTATGAATACAATAAGTAAATATCCTTCAGGACACAAACGTCACGGTATAGCTTTAGGTTTATTACATCCAACGAATTAAAAATCGACAATGATTGGCTAAAACTATCAGATAAAACTTTGTCATGGTCAAACTTATAATGCATGATTATGATTCCGTATTCGGAATTTATATCCTTTAGCTTTGGATATCTTATTGGTTTGAGCGTAGGTGTATGATGCAAGATCCACTGTAATGCCCAGCTGATGGACGTTTCTATAGTTTTTCACTCAGAGAAATTTGTATGGCAATTATGATCTGCCGGGAAATGAACAATTAAATTAATATATTTGTATATTACCAGAACAACAGAAAAAAATAGTGGACAAAACACACTGATAAACGTTTACGTTAAACGTTATTTCTGGACGGAGAACCTGCAAATAAATAAGATATTATAAGAACTTGGAGAAAAATTATGGTCCAATCATACAGCCCTCTTATTTAATATAGTGTTAACGATAACTTCCAGCTAAAGATAAGTTATCAGCCCAAATACTGAACTTTCAAAGCAAATATCACGTAGGCTGTTTTAAATGATGTGTTGGATGCACAGATATAAAGATTGACTGACATAAAATGTCATCGGAAACCTAAAAAAAAATGATCTATCGTTGCACTTTTGACGTATGCATTAAATAAGGACATACAATCTTGTGATCCAACCTTAGAAAGACACACATCCCGATTACCATCGCCATAGTTACCATCACGTTGTCGTGAAACACTAACTAGTCTGTTTACAGCGTATTCTGCCCTGACTTTTCGTGGAGTAACCTTACTGAAGAAACATAGATAACAATATTTTTTAGGGGTATTTCTCACAGACGGTCTATACTTTTCATTCAACATCCGATAAATATACAATAACTTTATGCGTTTATGTGTGATATTTCGTATAATATTAGGGAGTTAAGGCCGATATAAGGCCAACATTTTCTACGTCCCGTGGCTGCAGGATTACGGTACCGAACGTTGACCTGTGAACTTAATTTTCAAGTTTCTCGCGTTTTCGCGAACATTTTAGAATTTATTTGAAGATCACTACTGAAAAAAATGGTAGGTGTGATCATCCAGTTGATGTAAACCCATTTGACGTTCAACACCCGTCTTCTCCGTGTGTGAAGAGTACGAGTCATCTACATGATAGTAACTTTCCACTGCGCCCCTAGCATACATGGAGAGAACGGGTGTTATATGTTAAACCAGTTTACTTGCACTAGACGAGCACACGTACCCCTTTTTTCGTGGCAATGGTTCTTCAAAACAATGAGTAAAAGTAAGTGGCATGGTAAACTTCAGCCCTTTGGGAAATTTACGCCTACACTTTACCCATACATCTCTAGTCACACGAAAAGATTCTATGACGGACCACGAATACAGAATGTAATGAAAATGTATGTGTTACTACGAAGTTATTATGCTACATTGTTGAAGTTATGTGCAAGTCGCCTATTTGTAGCGAAAAGTACACTCTTTTAAACACATGAGACGGTCAAACCTTTTCAGCTGAATAGATTTAATTACAGAGCTTTGAACGAAGCTGGAACGGGTAAAAAGGATGCGGTATAGTCTTACGGCATTTAAGACAATGCCTATTTCATACATACCCTCATCCACAGGCACGTGGGCAGAGCTTCTACATCCTCCGGTATTAAAGAGTTAGAGCATAAACAAAAGAAAGGTTACAGCAGTGTGGTCATAGTGTTTTAGATTAATTTATGTATACAATTTTCATATCAAGTAGGAGTATGTTCCTACGACCCATCCACGGTGCAAAGGAATGTGACTATGTAGCTGGAGCTGTTAAAGCTACAACAGAAAAGTTAATCTAAGCAATTTATTAAAGTCACGCCTAGTAAATCGGAGAAACTGGTTCCGCAGATCACTTCAATTAATCATTTTTCCGCAATATGATTAAATAAAATAGAACATTCCTTTGACGATGCCACTATAAAGCTATTTTGAGATGCAAGGAATGTAATCAAAAAACAGCAAGTTGAATGAACGGTCGAGAACTTTTTATTTATTAATAAATTATCATAGGCTAATTTTCCTTAATCTCTATTTTCCACGTACAATTCATATAGTTAAAAGTGAGTACCAGTGAAATACTAAACCCTATGAGATATCCGAGACCAAGAGATAAGCAAATGTGCTTCCCATGCAGGCAACATTTATTGAATGTCGTCTACAAACACATCAGAAAACTTCTAAAGGCAATAGTACTATTTAGGCACACCTCAAAATACCAAAGTTAGTGTTGCAGCGTTTATTGACCTCAGCAAAGCTTACCTTGCGTAAACTATGAAATTTTGGTTTCGAAATTATGGCATTATGGAATTACTTCCGGTGATACAAACTGAATAAAACGTAATCTTCTTGACAGAAAACCCATTGTGAGTAGGAATAAACGATAACCAGGTGCCAGCACGTTTAATAATAAAGAGTGTATATTTTGAAACGAGTTGAAAACACATCATATATACATTTAACACTTTTCATATCCGGTAAATACCAAATAATGGTGGCCTTTTGTGTTATATTATGCAAAAGCATTAATTTTAGCTCCCACATTATTGACACAAAGAGGTAATTAATGACACAGAGGGATGATTAATGACACAAAGGGTTGATTAATGACACAAAGGGTTGAAAAATGACACAAAGGGTTGATTAATGACACAAAAGGTTGATCTACAGTGTCGCCTTTTCCTTCTAGCAGGCGGGGTCTGAGTCCTTAACGATTATTTTGGGGTCGAGAATATTCTTGGCTTTCGAAGAACTTTTGCATCCTTCTTTCCCCAGAATTAATAGTCTGAGGAGCTCAGGCTCCTCAGACTATTAGTTGTTTGAGGAGCTCAGGCTCCTCAGACTATTAGTCGTCTGAGGAGCTCAGGCTCCTCAGACTATTAGTTGGCTGTGGAGCCTCAAATAATTCAAACATGCCCTTGAACTTAGGCATGGGGCATTATTCTGCTGTTGATGTTACTGCTGGCGAGATGCAGTCGATGTCACTTTGGAGTAAAAAAGGATTCTATAGCAGATCAAGTTATATTTGTCCATCAACTGACTCTCCAACTTTGAACCAACAAGTTTTAATACCTCGTCAGTTGAAGATGCCAGCCCAGCACATAAAGGGGAGGAGTGGCGACGCTCCTGAATCATGAACTTTTTATGATTAGAATGTGGCCCAAGCAAAAAGACATTGACTTTTATGTGTTTCCCTTTCCTCTTAACATTTGTGGAACTTATACATCTTCATTTTCAGTTGCATACGAAGAATTGAATGAGTAATGCCCTTGCCAAAGTCAAGTTTTCTATCAACTTGTCGAAAAGCAAGAGTAAGATCTTGCTGAGTCTCTGTACTGAAGAGTTGTTGTGAGAGTTTTGCGTATTTGAGGAGGCACCTTTGAAATTCCCTTCTTAATGGATATTTTCGACGATGTGATTGAAAAAATGAGCCTGAAAATTGCTGGTCTCTCTTCTTCTGATGTTAAATCTCGGCAGGAATAATTGTTTCAACGACAATGGAATAAAACGTAGTACACAC
>SDVV010029600.1:0-11788 GCA_016164225.1 Gammarus roeselii | reverse complement strand
GTGACAAGAATGTGCTGCTTGGCTATAAGACCGTGTTATTACCTCACAGCACAGTGACAAGAATGTGCTGCTGGGCTATAAGACCGTGTTATTATCTCTCAGCACAGTGACAAGAATGTGCTGCTTGGCTATAAGACCGTGTTATTACCTCACAGCACATTGACAAGAATGTGCTGCTGGGCTATAAGACCGTGTTATTACCTCACAGCACATTGACAAGAATGTGCTGCTTGGCTATAAGACCGTGTTATTACCTCACAGCACATTGACAAGAATGTGCTGCTGGGCTATAAGACCGTGTTATTATCTCACAGCACAGTGACAAGAATGTGCTGCTGGGCTATAAGACCGTGTTATTATCTCACAGCACAGTGACAAGAATGTGCTGCTGGGCTATAAGACCGTGTTATTACCTCACAGCACAGTAGCAGACACTCAAAATGTCCCAAAACGCAGTCTTTTCCTCACACAGCACCGTGACAGTCACTCATAATGAATCAAAACATCGTGGCATTATCACACTACACAAAGAATTCATCGTGACCCTAAACACTGATATTATCTCACAGTACAGTGACAGACTCGCACACTGCCTCAAAAAAATGCGCTATTACTCCACAGCATTGTGACAGGCTGTCATACTAATCACAATTATTGAGTTATTATCTCACAGGAAGGTGTCGGAGTTGCATAATACACATAGAACATGTACTATTCCCTCCCACGAGCCATCACACGGCAACAAGGCATTGAGCCAAGCTCTTCCCACGACAATCTTCTTCACTCTGTTAGCCCCAGACCCTGACCAACGGCAACAGAAGTTCTGCCCTTGGCGCAGAATGGCTGCTCAGTGCAGGAGTTGTTCAACTTCAACCATCCAAGTGCTTTAAGTTCACAAATGGTGCGCAAAGTTTGCGGACAATAATACATACTAAGTTGCGACGTTATCAAGTACGACCCAATGTTGGGAGTGAGTGAACTTCACACAAGATGGTGGACCAAAGAAGGTGACAGTCAGAGCGGCGTAATGTGGGGCCATGAGCTAGGACCAGCGGTTGGGGTTTAGGCGAGGCAATGAATTGTGATAACACAGCAGAGAGAGAGAGGATAGGTCAACGTAGTCCGTCGCAGTAACATCTTGGATACGGTTGGAAATGTAGCAACTCCAATACACACTGCATCATCAAAAAAATTAGACATCTACAGCTCATATAAATTATGGACTGAACATGTTCCATCTGGCCTTACCTGCCATATCTAATAGCCTAGCTAAGGTAGGACGAGCGATCTTTGCAACATATTTATTTTAATCAAAACTTTATATTTTTTGAGCATCAATAAACTTGTCATATCCTTAATATATGTAATGATCTTCTTCTCCAAGACCCCAGTTCAACACTGCCTAAAATATATAAGCTATGTTTCAACCCCCTCCACAATAACTGACTCATAAATAACCCGTATTGGCGCTCGGTTATAGGACCTGCTGAGAGCTAAATAATTATAATTCATTCGGTAATTATATAGGAGCTAAAACCGGGCTTTCATCACCATGGTAGCGGCACGGCCACCCTCTCACGCTGGGGGCGCGGGCCCCTTTGGGTTACCTTTGGTGAATAACAGCCTGCAGGTGGGAAGAGGGGTCCATAAGCGTGGGGAAGGGGATGGGCAGTTTGTATTTTTGGAATTTTTTGTCGTAACTCCCTAAACCACACCCCTCATCAAGCCAGGGGAGGAGGTGAGTAAATGAGGTACAAATGCACGGCCGTTGCCCTCGCTACTGGCTGTAAATGCAAGGCCGTTGCCCTCGCTACTGGGTGTAAATGCACGGCCGTTGCCCTCGCTGCTGGCTGTGATTGCACGGCCGCTGCCCTCGCTACTAGCTGTAAATGCACGGCCGTTGCCCTCGCTACTGGTTGTAAATGCATGGCCGTTGCCCTCGCTACTGGCTGTAAATGCACGGCTGCTGCCCTCGCTACTGGCTGTTAATACACGGCCGTTGCTCTCGCTACTGGCTGTTAATGCACGGCCGTTGCCCTCGCTACTGGCTGTAAATGGAACACGCATGTGTTAATAGTCTTTCAGTGATGATACAACTTTATATATTCATGATGGAGAAATATAACCCGTATATGCAGTCAATACATTATTTTTCATCTATGTTCTGTCTAAATGTCGATATTTATCTAAATACAAATTTAAATGAACGCAAAATACTGTAACTGCATTTAAAGTATAATTTATTTGTTTGGTGAGAAGTAGAAATATTTGACTCCTCAAACAATACGGGCTCGTTAGCTAGACTAAATGATACTGGGCCTTGCGCTAATTAAAAAACCAATTGCCTCCTCGTTAATTGTTAACAATTCACTCGTGAAAATTCAACCTTATTAACTGTAGCCTAAATTAGGGAGTATTTAATTCGGTCCTGAGTAGACGTTAAATACTGTAAACTTAGGGCTCTTAAATTTGAATAAAATTACATACAATTACTTTCAGAAAACGCATATCAACCGTTCAGGAGACAAGAGGAGCCTGCTTCTTACTGAAGAAGGTCTGTGAGTTTATGTTACGACGTAAGGTTATAAACAAGATATACGGGGGGAAAACAATCCACTGTACTTGGAACACAACATCCCTACTGGTCACAATTTCTAATATTAGATACTTTGAAAACATCTGAACTCCCCAATTAAAAGTTTATTAACTCAATAACTAGCAGCAAACAAGCAGAAGTTAGGCGATTCGTTTGTGAAAAATTCTGCACATGACACTCCGTAAACCTGTGCTTGGGCACCGTCCTCGAAGTGATCGGTGACTTTCTGATCAACTGCAGTAACAAACACGTACCAACCACATCACTGGCGTGGCAGTAACAATCACGTACTAACCACATCACATACGTGACAGTAACAAACTAGTAGTAACCACATCACATGCGTGGCAGTAACAAACTAGTAGTAACCACATCACATGCGTGACAGTAACAAACTAGTAGTAACCACATCACATGCGTGGCAGCAGCAAACTATCAGTAACCACATCACAGGCGTGGCAGTAGCAAACTATCAGTAACCACATCAAAGGCGTGGCAGTAACCAACACGTACTAACAACATCACTGGCGTGGTAGTAAAAAATTACCAGTAACCACATCACAAGCGTGACAGCAACAAACTAGTAGTAACCACATCACATACGTGGCAGTAACAAACTGGTAGAAACCACATCACATGCGTGACAGTAACAAACTGTTAGTAACCACATCACATACGTGACAGTAACAAACTAGTAGTAACCACATCACAGACGTTACAGTAATAAACTAGTAGTATCCTCATCACAGGCGTGGCATTAACAAACTAGTAGTAACCACATCACATGCGTGACACTAACAAACTAGTAGTAACCACATCACATACGTGACAGTAACAAACTAGTAGTAACCACATCACATACGTGACAGTAACAAACTAGTAGTAACCACATCACATACGTGACAGTAACAAACTAGTAGTAACCACATCACATACGTGACAGTAATAAACTAGGAGTATACACATCACAGGCGTGACAGAAACAAACTAGTAGTAACCACATCACATGCGTGACAGTAACAAACTAGTAGTAACCACACCACAGGCCTGGCAGTAACAAACAAGTATTAACCACATCACAAGTGGGACAGCGACAAGCTAGTAGTAGCCACATCACAGGCGTAGCAGTAACAAACTAGTAGTAACCGCATCACATGCATGACAGTGACAACAAAGAAGCAGTAACCAGTTACAGGCGTTGAAGAAATAAACGAGTAGTAACCCCATCAAAGGCGTGGCCGTAACAAGCTATTAGTTACCACGTTACAGACGTGGCAGTAATAAGCTAGTACTAACCCCATCACAGGCGGGGCCGTAACAAACTAGTAGTAATCACATCCCCCGCGTTTCGCTGTTCACATCGTTCAGTGTGTATGCGTGATAAACAAAACGGGCCTGAATATCGTTTACCGGAGTTACCCTTGAATCCACGCTCCTGGTTAGGCCGGTCCATGCCCGGCTTGAGAACAGAATTATCGCATTATCATCTAATTGAATTTAACAAAACGCATTATTGCTCGAGAAAATATAACTGGAGAAAAAAACAAAGGTATGTCAATATCATGTTACAATGGCATGATAACTTGTATTTGTAGTTCCTGGATCTGCTCAAATCTGAATTCCAGTGAATCCTTGCCATCACATTTGTCGGCTTCTGTCTGTTGGCGGCTAAGGTCCCACTATCTGCTCAAATCTGAATTCCAGTGAATCCTTGCCATCACATTTGTCGGCTTCTGTCTGTTGGCGGCTAAGGTCCCACTATAACCTTAAACTGATCTCCACAATCCCGTGTATTAGCACCTGTCTGTCAGTTATTGCTGTCTCCACCTGCATTGTAAACTGATTTCAACTCATTAATTTGGTCGGCAACTGTCTGTGGGTTGCCGCTGTCGCACCGACATCAAAAACTGATCCCGAGCCAATTCTTCTCTCGGCTACTGTTAGTCAGTTATAGCTGTCTCAATCAGCATCGAAAAAAGATCCCTTGCCAACTCTTTTGCCCACAATTAGCGTTAGGTTCTAGCTGTCGTCACCAGCATCGTCATGGGCGTCGCCCATCATGAGGCCCAGAGTGGGAAAGTAAGCACAGTGACAGTCCAAATAGTCTGGTTCATGTCAATTTATTCAATCAATACAGGACAACTTACCCCTTCCTTTCTGGTAAATTCTGGCTACGCGCCTGAGCGTCGGAAACTTAAACCTTCCCCCCCCCCACATCATCTGTCGGCAACAGTCTGTTAGGTGTTGTTGTCACCACCAGCAGCGAAAAATTGATCCCTCGCCTTCCCGGCTTATACTGTCCCACTAGCATCGCAAACTCATCTCTTGCCATCCTTTCTGTCGGCCACTATCTGTCGGCCACTATCTGTCGGTTTAAGCTTTCTCCTGTAGCATCGTCAACTGTTATTCTGCCATCTCTTCTCACAACAGCTGTCTGCTGGAGGCTGTAGTCTTCATCGGCACCATAAACTGATCCTTTGCTGTCCCAATTGTCGCCTACTGTCTGTTGGCTCCAGCTATTTCCTTCGGCATCATAAACTGAACCCCTGCCAACCCCTCTCTAGGCCGCGGTCTGCCATTCGCTACTGATTGTTTCCACCGGCATCCTCAACTGAATCCTTACCTTTCGTTTTGCCGGCAAGTGTAGGTCGGAGATGACCAAACTCCTGTCATCTCTTCTGTCGGCAACTGTCTGGTGGCTTCAGTTGTCTCCTTCAAGATCGTAAACTGATTCCCTGGTATCTCGTCGGCCAGAAACTTTCTGTTGGTAATAGCTGTCTCCACCTGGAACGCTAACTTATCCCTTGCCCTTCCTTATGTCGGCAACTGTCTGTCGGCTTCAGCTATCTCCACCGGCATGGTAAACTCAGCTTTGACATCTCTTTTGTAAGCAAGTGTCTATCGGCTTCAGCAGTCTCCAGAAACATCGTAAACTGATCCCTTGTCTCCCCCCACCCCCTTCCATCGGCAAGTGTCTCATGGCTTCAGTTGTCTTCACCAGCACCGTAAACTTGTCCTTACCATCCGTTCTGTTGGTTTCAGCTGTCTCCTTAGGCTAAAACCTTGCCCTTCATTCATTCGGTAACTGTCTGCCGGCTGCAGCTGCCTCCTCCAGAATCGTGAGCACCCCTTTACGATGGCAACTGTCTGTCGGTTTGAACCGTCTTCGCCAGCATCGTGAAGTGATCCCTTGCCATCCGTTCTGTTGGCTTCAACTGTCTCCACTGGCATCGTAAACTGATCCCCTGACTGTACCCGATATTTTTTTCACTGCAAGTAAAGCACTTCCCCTTTAAGTGGGGCAAGGAGGACTAGGGGGTATTTGGGAGGAAGGAGGGAGTGTGGCTAGGAAGGAGGTGGGGGTTACCTGCTGGCTGCAAAGGGTGGGGATAAAAGACAACAAGGCGGGATGAGAGGGTGTTCGCTGAGGGTGGGAAAGAAATAAATCACTCTGGACGAAGAAAAGTGACAGTGTGTAGGGCTGCGCTTTTGTAAACAAGCTGCGATGAACAAATACGTAAATATCAACATTCCAAAGCAATGACTAGGTGACATAACAGAGGATCTTATGGAATTAACCGCTTTTGTTGTTCGGGAAGAAGTCGCTTCCCGAACAACAGAGGCCGAGTACATCTTGGCAGTCAAGATACCACTAATTTGGAGCCACCTAACTCATGAGGGGTTAATTGTAACAACGTTAACATCTTTAAGATTGCGTCGATATTTCCTGGGGGACAAATTAGCCACCCTACTAAGACAAAACGGGGGAAACACAATAGCCACAGGAAGTGGAAACAACCTCTTTGAAGGCTGCTAGCCTAGTATCTAGGCTGGGCTAGTAATACCACAATGTACTCTTCAGCCTGTTCCGTGTCAACTTGTAAACAATACTATATATTATAATAAAATTACAAGTCTATACAATATGAAGAACCTGAATCGAATGTATATTATTACGCCCTCGAAAAATAGAAGTTCAATGTTCTAAGCCGAACATGTTTCAACGGTAGCTAATCTGAGACAAAGAAGGAACGAGGGGTGTGGATACTGAAAAGGTATGGAGGGGTGAGGATGAGGGCTTTGTGGAGAAGAGGAGAGGAGAGGGAAGAGGAAGGGGAAGGGTGTAAAGGGTGTGGGGGAGGTAGGATGCTCTATTGTGTCCAGCGGAAGGTGTACAGGAGGGTTGGGAAACTCCAGAGAAGTAATTAGAGTATCCAGACTGGGGAGCTTGGCTGGATGAAGCTGAGGGGCTAAGCTGGGCAGGAACACGTACGTGCAATATTGGGAGCATGACTGGTACTTTCTCGTGAAAAAGCTGGTCACGATTGGCCAGTGTTAAATCTGCAGTACCTTTTCGAGCGAGGTACGGGGAAGGGTGAAGTACCATTCCACTGCCTCTTTTCCACACGCCTATTTTACGTATCTCTTTTCGCTGTCATTTCTACCTGATTATTTTCACCAAATCTCTCTATCCACCTGTTTCTTTTCCCGCTGTCACTTTCTACATGTATTTTTTCTTGTCTATTCGCATAAGTCTTACTTCCCTCTGTCTTCTTTCCCTTGTTTGATTTGTGCTGGTGTTTTCCCCAATTGCATTTTTGTTTCGTATCTCTTTTCCTTTATCGGGTTTCCACTCGCTTTTCCCAAGTATGATTTCCGCTCATTTTATCTGTTTGTCTTTTTCCTTTTGCTTCTTTTACCCTCGTCACTTTTCACCCAGTTTCCTTTTTATTTGTCCCTTTTCGGTCGATCCCTTTCCAATTCTGTCCATCCGATCTCTACTCCCCATATCTTCTTTCCAGTTTCTTTATCCCTTGTCTCTTACACATCTATCTCATTCTGACCTGTCTGAACACACAGACCAGCTACTGATGAGTGTAGAGTTCCCCAATCCTACTGTTAACTTTCTTCACTCCCCGATAAGCGACGTCTATTCATAGGTATCAGTTGAATTTGTCGACGATGGAAGAGGCACTGAGGACTATGTGAAGACATATAATACAACTCCAATCACGGAACGAGTGGAAGAAAAAGCTGAAATCATAAAGACCATTGATGTAAAAGGGGGTGGGCCGACAGCAAGACGCACCTCGTACTACTTTAATGCACTGACTCTCATACCAAAACTTCACTCTGTAGTGCAGCAATGGTTGCCCAGGTTATCGCAACACACACCTCGGGTAAGGCATGAGGTCCAAGATTAGTGTCGGCAGCAGCCCCCACAGCGTCGTAATCACCGTCTCTCAATGAGACGCCTAAAGTGGGAAAACGCATCGGTGTCCCGTTAGGAATCGTCCATTCACGCCATTCTCCACTCACGCCTATCCATTGCACGCTCTCTTGCTACCTCCACACTGATGTCTCACCTCGTAAAACCTGCGATACGCCAACCGTCCACCCAAATTTTGGCCTGCCTCTGGTCCTACGCCCAGACACCCCCCTATGAATTTACTCAGTCCTTCAACTTCATCAATCCTAGTCCTAGCTTATGCAATTTGCCATATTACAAAAAGTAAAATAATTTACTCTACCTTGACATCTAGAGAAATGAGTGTATAAGTAAACCACAAGCAACGTACAATATCTACAACTTGCACTTCCACCTGTAACTGATCTGATAAACAGTTAAATTTTGGCCAGCCAGGACCTCAGCAGGACCACGGTGGTCGAATGAATGTCGTACCAGACTGCATTGCCAACCTCTGGTGCTGTTCGCTTTGTGTTCGAGCCTTGCTTGGCAACTCACCGTGGCCATGTCGGCGGGATATAGACTACCTCGTCTTTTCTGTGACCGCCTACCCTTATGCCACCCTTCATCTTTGAGGTAAGTCCCTCGACGCATGATTTTGTTATCCACTGAATCGTAAAACACTTGGAAATATAAACAACATTTGAGGGTCATCAGGTACTTTCGCCATTTAGGAACGCTTAACTGTGAAGGGATGTCCAACTAAACTCACTCAACATCAGAGGAAATGAGGTCCAACTCCACTCACTCAACATCAGAGGAAATGAGGTCCAACTCCACTCACTCAACATCAGAGGAAATGAACTCATGGAGAAATATTCACTATTGCGTTAAGTGGAGTAAAGAATTATTTGCTCATTTCAAAGCTTGGGTCACTTTATGACAAACGTGACCAAATAACAAAAAAAAAACATCTGACCTTGCTAGCAGTATGACTTAATTGCTTATTTGAATAGAAAGACAATCATTTCATGGAAGGGACTACAATCACAGGTAATGTTCCAAACACCAGAGTTACGATGTTCATTTCAAAGCAAATCAAACGATCCGGACGACCCAGGATCTTGTTCAGTGTGACAAATATTACACACAAGAAGGCGAGACCACACAGAATCACTTTGATGCCGTCTTCTCAGCCAGCGACATGCATTGATGCAGGCAACTCATTTCCTGACCAAGGCTTCATTTGATTAACTAGTATACTCCATTGCTGTGATCAGTGCTGACAGTGGAGGTAGACAGACCACCAGCCTTTGTGATCTGTCCTCTTCTGTGGTCTGTATAGAAACTTTCAGCCTCAAGATAGGATGCCGGAAGTTTTTAATTACCTTCTCTTGCTCTACAGCTAACTAATGATTCCAGCTCATGGCTGTTTCAAATGAAACCGCTTCCTAATGAGTCCAGTTTCAATTACCCAGCAACTCGTAAATATTCTCTCCTAACTGTATATTGTGTTAAAAAATCTACGGGGGAGTAATCATTTTTTCGCTTGCTTCCCTTTCTGCTCGAACGATAGAATGAGGCAATAAATAGCGTCCCGTGCATTTGTATAGTAGCATAACGGAAATAAGTGGGTGTTTCGCTGCATAAGAATCAGCCAATTTGCAAGTTGGTGGCGCCCAGTTGAGTTAGGCTTGCAATCTCTCCATTTCGACGGATCGCTGGAGCTGTTGAATATTTTAGGACTCAGGATGCCTGATAATTTTGTCCTGTAAGCTGGAGCGTGAGTCGAATGAATGAGATATAGTTTAAAGGCTAAATATTCTTTGGAGAATCTTTTCGACTTCGGACAAAAAATAAGGTCAGTAATTAATGTATGGTCTTTGACTTTTAACGAATTATTTTACGTACATGCTTTGACATATTTCTTATACAAGAGGTGGGCACATAAAATATTTTTCAATAAATCTTGCTATCTTAGAAGTATATACTGCCATGATTACATCATTAATAAGCTCTCGTTTTACTGATTGGTGTGGAGAAATTTGGAGTTATGATTCCATTTCTAACAACTACTGACTGTGAAGCCTCTTGCCATCGT
This sequence comes from Gammarus roeselii, assembly GCA_016164225.1. Classification (NCBI taxonomy): domain Eukaryota; kingdom Metazoa; phylum Arthropoda; class Malacostraca; order Amphipoda; family Gammaridae; genus Gammarus; species Gammarus roeselii. The sequence continues at coordinate 1,903 of SDVV010029600.1, read as the reverse complement.
TAGTCAGAATCCTGTTTAATTTCAACATCATTAACCACCGGTACAAAATAAAATACCTGCATGCCCGTCTCGGTAGGAATAACATTGAATGGTAGGATATGCATGCCTGTCTCTGTAGGAATAACATTGAATGACCACTGTAGTCATCAGTTCAGAGTTAAGACGATAATTTGGGAAACAGACGTCTACAAGGTCGGACTAGACCGGGAATCCAATTAGAGGTTGGAGCGAACATACCCGCACGCCGTTCATGTTAATGTCATGATCTGTTGTGATGATTGTGTCCGCAGGATCAGAGGGCTTCCCATGTCAAGAACAAAATGATCAACGTCAGCAGTGAGACTCGTGTTCATTGTTTTCGGAGACCTATTTCGTCTCACAAGTCTTTCAGTTGATCATTTTATACCACTGTATTCATTAAGGAGCAGCATAGTAGCGTGCATGTTGGCAGGCATGAGCAAGAAGGAGCAGCATAGTAGCGTGCATGTTGGCAGGCATGAGCAAGAAGGAGCAGTATAGTAGCGTGCATTTTGGCAGGCATGAGCAGGAAGGAGCAGCATAGTAGCGTGCATGTTGGCAGGCATGAGCAAGAAGGAGCAGCATAGTAGCGAGCATGTTGGCAGGCATGAGCAGGAAGGAGCAGCATAGTAGCGTGCATGTTGGCAGGCATGAGCAAGAAGGAACAGGATAGTAGCGTGCATGTTGGCAGGCATGAGCATGAAGGAGCAGCATAGTAGCGTGCATGTTGGCAGGCATGAGCAAGAAGGAGCAGCATGGTAGCGGGCAGGTTGGCAGGCGTGAGCAAGTTGCTCCTTGAACTATGTAAATAAAATAATGAACGAAACTACGGTACAGCAACAACCAGCACAGAAGCACATATTTTGGTAATTTATTTTAAACGATAAAGAGATATTCATGTTGATCTCTTACAATTACCTTTTGGTATATATCTGCTATGTTTTGTTGTTCGTTATAAAACACGATAATCGTTTGGAACGTTACACTCATAAATATTTACTAAAAGGTTAACAAGAAGTATTAAGGGTCTGAATTTTTGCCTCTCAGGCTCTAGTTTGTTTCTGGCCAGACATTTAACGTTACCTCCTTTCAGAAGCATATTGCGAAACCAGCTGCTGTGTATGGTTAAACGCTGCATAGCATGTTGCACGACGCATTTTAAGTTTCATGCTGTTTATGATGGCAATAAACAGCTTCTTATTATACAAGTATACATTAATTTTAAAGAATTCTCAACATGAAGCAGCATATGATGCACCGGCTCGTACATGCTGCATGTATTTCATGCAGCCTTTACTACAGCTGCTGTCAATGTTTTGCATACACTGCAGCTGCAGGTATCAAACTACACCTACAACAGCCACGTGACAGCCCCGAGAAACAGCTTCAAAAGGCAACCTATTTTGGTCCTCTTCGGGGAGACCTATTCATTAATTACCACCTCGTAGAGCTGATTGAGCCTACACTACAGGGACAAGAGATGGGGAGGAAGGCAGGAGATAGGGAGAGAGGCAAGAGACGAGGAGGGAGATAGGAGATGAGGGGGCAGGAAATGAAGAGAGAATCAGGAGACGGGGAGTAGGCGATGAGATGAGAAGTAGGGCAGGAGATGGGAATGGGAACGAGAGAGGGGGAGAAGAGATTGATGTTAATTATGAAGAGACAAGAACTGGTGGCGGTAATCTACAGTAGCAACGGAAAAGAGTGAGCATGGATCAAGAGAAGTTTGGGAGCAGCAGTAAACATGGGTCGAAAGTAGCTCATGGGAAGGAAGTAGTGGTGGCATAGATTGAATGGTTGTTTTTGGAGGCAACTTATGCGTAGAGAAGAGAAGGTCGGTGATGATGTGATCATAGTGGGAAGACAGCTGGAGATCGTGTTTCAC
>SDVV010029599.1:0-11789 GCA_016164225.1 Gammarus roeselii | reverse complement strand
ATCAATTTGGCGATAAGCCCTCATGAATAGGCCAAAGCCCCTCCCCCCTAAAATAATATAAAATGAAAATCCATATAAAAACACTACAGTAAACGAGAGTGTTGCCAAGTGAAGTTTTTTTATGTTTTAGATATCAGCGAACGTGCTCCAATCAAAATTGGGTCAAAATACTCATTTGCCATTTTTTTTTCTTCCACGGGGGTCCATAGCCCTGGCCTTGTCGATTATAATAATAATAAAATAATAATAATAATAATAAATATAATAATAATGCGAAATATAATATTAATATTGATAATTATTGAATAATAATAAGAAGAACAATAATAATACAGTAATAATAATATCAGTACTACAAACTCTATAAACAATCATCAGGGTTAGACTAGTACAGAGAAGACATTCACCTTAATCTATTGTTGCAATGATGTATATAACTCACATCACCAGTGAGAACAGTGAGAAAAGTTACAGCACGCACTATAAAAAAATAGGCATTCAACTTATCCCAACAACATGTATAACCATTCTCTATATAATGTTGAAGAAGGCGCGAGCGCCAACATAGCAGATTGCAATGAGCATTTCATTTGAAAACTAATAGCTCGAGTCATAAGACTATAGGCATGCTTCAAGAACAGTACCATCGGGAGCCCAGCTTTTGCGCTAAAAATATTTCAGCACACGCACCCTAGCGCCATTTCACTTCAGCTCACTGTCATCGCCGGACACTGACAAAACAGCGGAAAATCTTTCAGCACACGTGCTTTCGCACTAAACAATGTTTCGCGCATTTGCGCTACTTCAATGACCGGACACTGTCTTGACCGCTATAAACAGGCATTACGTGCGTAAGTTTGCCCCGCGGGTTAGAAACACGTACTTTTGTCCCGCTAGTTAGAAACACGTACCCCTAGGTTAGGTTAGGTTAGTAAGAGAAAGTTTCATCAAAGTGATAACCAGTAAAATTGTACCACTCGAGGCTGATATGACAGTGGCGGATATGACAGTGGCTGCTTTTATTCAGAGATGCTATGATTGTTCGCTGTTAAAAAATGGTACCTTAGCTAGGTAGTTGGAACAAATTGTGACTGATATGACAGGGAAGATGAAAGGGGCTGATCCGACATTAGCTGTAAAAGAAGTAAACGCCAGGTATAACAACCGGTGTCAGCCCACGCGCATTTGCGCCACAATCATTGCATCCTTTACTCAGAGCAGCCACTTGTCATATCCATCACTGTCTTATCAGCCAAGAGTTGTACCATTTTACTGGTTATCACTTCAATGAAAGTTCAATAAAATGTCATAACTGGTACCCTAGAAAAATAGGTACGTTTGCCCCGCGGGTTAGAATTACGTACGTATCCCTAGGTTAGGTTCGGTTGGGAGGAAAAGTTTCAATGAAGTGATAATCAGAAAGATGGTACCATAGTTCGGTTGGCGGAACAACTCGTGGCAGATGTGACAGTGGCTGGTCTGACTGAGGCATCGTATATGTTCGCTGTTAAAAATGGTATCGTATGTAGGTAGTCGGAACCACTTGTGGCTGATATGACAGTTGGCGGAGATGAAAGGGGCTGATATGACGTTAGCTATAAAAGAATTTTAGCGCCAGGTATAGTGACACCTCTGTCAAACTAGCATTGGTACAGTTTTTGAAGTGTTACATCCCATATCAAGAGGTTCAGCAAAATTGTTTAAAATATCAAGGAGCTTTTGTTATGCTACGAGAGTCGGTGCTAACAACACCATATCATCTACATAACTGAGATTGCTATCAGCAATTATCCGTACTGTCGATAGTCGACCTCCCTCCCCAATTCCGACTATACAATGTTAAGTAGCCGATTTCGAACGGGAAATTTCTGTTCATTTTTCCAAAATACAAGCAATTGCTTAATATGAAGAGTGGATTCTCTCTCAATTGACTTTCTGAACAAAGTCCGATGAGTTACGCTATCCCAAGACTCATTCACGTCTAAAACAAAGAAATACATGTGAGTCTCTACATCGGAAATACCCAATTGTTTGTTTCAGCGTGAAGATCGCCATTTCAGTTCTATAGCAGACTTTGAATTCAAAATGACTACGCCTAGCAGACAGAAAGGTTCGCAATCAAGCAAGATTTACCGCATCAAGAAGCGTGGATATTTAGGCGGCAATAGCCTTGGGCAATAATTATTGATGTCACAAGGGCCTTTCGTTTAACATTTAAGAAGAGGGATCCCAGGTCACGTGCATTACCTCTTTTGGTAGCTCTTTGGCATGTATGCAGGGGTGATGAATGGTCATGGTTCTCTATGTGTCTAATTTCCTGGTGCGATAAAGGGCTCACCGACAACTTTCATACTAAGGTTCTGGATGTGACCCCTGACCTCTTAGCAATGATCGGGTAGTGTATGTCAAACTGAAACCTATGAAAATATGCTCCAGACAATCAGAACACCATAATAAATCAGAACACCATAATTTGCTGATCTTAGAAGCTCACTTTAGCAATCCACTAATATGCACACGTTTAGTGTATGAGCATTGGCCGAATATAGATTAATGACAGATTGTCTCCTCTACAATTTTCACTGTATAGGAACAACTTGATATCCCTTCGAAAATGTATTTTACATTCACACCGCCATTAACATTATCAGTTAAGTAGACACATTGTTTCCGGTAATTACATCACTGTCGATCAGGAAGCTGTTTAAATAATGAATAATGCTTCGAAAGATTTGCTTAGTGTCCCGCTGAAACATGTGGACTTACGTTTGCTTATTTCTATTGTCTTGTAGTGCTGAATTTATCGTATTTACCGAAATTTTATTGAATATCATTTATTTAGTGAGGAAAGTTCATTCATGTAATAAATTATTTGCTTCTTTGGCAGATAATCGACTTCTAAATAACTTCCTGTAGGACTCACTCAAGTTCATCTTAGAAGTTATGCCAGCAAAGCTGACGAGTCCATGCATGCTCGTAATGATACAAATACGGAGGCCAACGAGGCTACAAAGCAAAATACTATTTCACGCATGTTAGTTATATGTTAGTCACATTAAAAGCAATGTACCACTTATCCTATGAAATAATGTGTAACTTACTCCGCATTTCAGGAGTCATGAATACCACACAGGGCGTTCTGAAACAGTTCAGCGAAAGTTTTAGTTTGGACAATTTTAGTTTACGGTGATTTTTTACTGGAGGGTATAGGACCCTCAAAAGTAGTCATAATATACCAGCAATGAGATATAATAAAAAACGTATCGGTTTCGTGTCTCTCAAAAACCCTGCAAAAATCTCATGAATTCAAGGTACATAATTTATTCGTGTGAAATGGTGAGAAAGTTCCGCCGGTGCTGAGAACATAACAAGGTTCAAATTTAACTTTTATTGTTATGAGTAACACAAATGGATATCTATGCTGTGAAAAAGTTGGAAACAAAATAGTTATCCATCGTTTTGTTTACATAGTATGTTCGTTTATGTTATTTGCAGATCACCTCTACATATGAAGCAATAATGTTTTTTTCCTGTGCTGCAACAATTTTGTTACATCATTGGTTAAGACTATCATATGAGTTGTTTTTCATTCCATAACTAGGACAAATTATGAACGAACGACGACAGAAATCACGCAGAAAGACAGGATGCATTCCTGCAGATCCGTCAGTAATTGTACTCCAAATTATTAATATCGAAATTTCGTCCGTTCATTTAGTCCGTTCATCGACTTTTCCACTGGAATCACTTCGGAAGAAATCATCGCTAGCTTGATTTTTTCCGTGGTTCATTGAACAGTCCTCACATTAAACTATGAGTTTCGACGACATTAGCATTGGTTTACAAGTTTCAGAATACCCAAGTCCAAAGGAAATGTGATTTTCAGTTTTTATACTTCGTTCGTTTAATATTTATTTTGGTGTTCCTTATTTGGGATATGTTTTATAAAACATATTCATGAAAATTAGGTTTTTCCGATAACGAAGGCTATGTTGAGATCGATCCAGGCTGTGCTATCACGACTTCACTAATCACAGGGACTTAATTGTAAATAGTTACAATTAAGTTCAAACATCGTAGAACAAATGTATTGATAGCCGGTGCCGGTCCGTACATTTAACTAATAGAAATGCTATACGAAATCAAATTTTTCGTATTTATGTCTGTCGGAAGGGGTTATAGATTTAGGCTAGAGGAGTTGACTGGGTCATCTGCATCAGGGGATTACTGGTCTGGATATATTCAAGTGGTCATTTTGCGAATCGATGATGTTATTAGTGTAACTTTACCATGACAACTCCTGCTGAAAAAGAAGCATTTTCATCAGCCAGCAATTATATTTTATTGTACTTTGTAGTCCTTTAGAACCGGTGTTGAAAGTTGAACCAAATTAAAACGTTTGATTATATTTCATGATGAACTATTGAACTTCTAACTCATACTGGATTATGTGGGACGGCAGCAAAAGATGGGAAAATATCTCCGTCATCGTGCATTTGTGGGAAATTGAGTCCCCCTGTGCATAGTAGGCTCCGCCCGCTTCCATCATTTCAATAAATTGAAGGTTATTTCACACTGAAAAGGATAGAAGAATATTGGGAATTCTTCGACGTCGCCTTGGCTTTTTATTGCAATCCAAGTTACGTACCTAATTCTGGGGAAGCCCGAAAATAGTCCAGGCAGTACCTGACACACCCATTGGAATCCATGTTTCCCAGGTGCACCATCCCTATCATCTATGGACATCCTCCATAGATGATAGGTATGGTGTCAAACCCTATTATATTTGTTCACAATATAAATTTAAAATATCAACGTTAAGTTGGCAGCACAATGATGAATCCATGTGCATGAATAAATAATTTAGCAATTTTGACTTTGTTCTTGACGTGAGAACATCTTTTAATTAGATTGTTCGGGTTTACGATGACGAACAAAAGCGATGTCCATAGTGTTTTCAATAACTTTCCGTTAATCACTTGGCCAATAAGATTTAAAATTATTTTTTTGCTATTATTTTACTTTGCCTAATTAAACACGATAGTCAACTTGACCCCAAGTTACAGTAGTACATTAGGTCTATATCCAATTTCATGCCTTTACGAAGCAACACGACTTTACGAAGCAGTGTAACTATTAGATAGTAGTGCAAAAGAAATAATTATTCCACCCCACAATGTACTTCGGTATATTTATCTGATGTCACAGAGACAGGATCAATTTAATGAGCTACGTAGATCTTCTTTATAATGGGGATAATAAAGTATAATCCCAGTATGCACTATCATGCATGCATAGCATTATTAACAATTTCAAATTGTTTTAATTTCAGAAACGTTATTGTTTCCGCATCTGCTAGATTAGATTCAGAGGTCCATCTCCACCAGAGCTCAGACGCGACCCTTATTTGAGATCCTCCATATTGCTCGAAGATCGTCAATTCTGACATGGTAGTTCTTTAGCGTGTGCAGAAACAATAATTTTACCGCAATAAAAAATATTTAGAATATTTTGATTGTGGTATATATTTTCATGGTGACCCAGCAATCTATTATGATCTCTTCATTGCCTGCTACTGCTTCGGTTTAGTGGTAATCAGCCACTGCTGCGAGCATTCACGTTCTGGTACCCCTGGCGGTGGTGTGTGACGTATCGTGGAATTGTGTAGGCGGCATTCTCTCAGAGTTTAATCTATTGGAGGAAAATACCAATGGTTTTGGGGTGTGAATCATTGATAATAACTCGTCTTTCTTGTTTCGATGTTATGGCAGTTCCACCGGAGTTTTGTGATGATTATTTCTCACGTTACTTTTTTTCAGACTTTGATGGTCTGGAGTGGTCGCGGGGATAGTGGGGCCCTTTATGTTGATCATGACTTGAAGTCTGATTGGTGACCTGGGCCCTGAGGGTCTGCGGCAGCGTCCGTTGTCTCCTAGAATTAACACATTCACGGCTGTGAGTGCTTTGGTAGGACGAGGTATGGCCCTGTCCGATATAGGCCATACCGAAGTCTTAGGTCTAGTTGGTAGTTCTGTCCTACACACTAGCTAGATATCAGCTACACTTGGTATCTTATTAACTAGTATTGATTACTGCGGGCAATGTTCATCATGATTGTAGGAGTCACTTCACTCGAAACAACAATGCATTATTAGTCATCACAATGTTTTCGTTAAATGATACAATATGAGAAGAAAAATTACAAAAGGGGATTGATAGAAACAATCAAAATAAAATGGAACCATCAGTGGCTTAAAAGTGAATAAAAAGCAGTTGTACACTACAGCTCCTTACCTTGAATATTAAACTCCCCACATTTTTCTTCACAGTAAATTAAACTGGACGCTATTTAAGGATGGTCGCTATACCAGGCGCTAAATTTTTTCATAGCTAACGTCAGATCTGCCCCTTCCATCTCCGCCAACTGTCATATCAGCCACAAGTTGTTCCGATTACCTACATTCGGTAACATTTTTTAACAGCGATCATTCATAGCATTCCTCAGTCAGACCAACCACTGTCATATCCGCCACTGGCATATTAGTCACGAGATGTTCCGTCAATCAAACTAAGGTACCATTTTACTGGTCATCACTTTAATGAAACGTTTCCTACCCAACCTAACATATCCTAGGGGTTAGTGTTTCTAACCCGCGGGGCAAAGGTAAGTATTTCTAACCCGCGGAGCAAACGTACGTACTTGCCGTTTTTTTAACGGTTATGACAGTTTGTTGAAGTTTCATCTAAGTGATAACCAGTTAAATGGTACGACTCGGGGCTGATATGACAGTGGCTTCTCTGAGTGAAGGATGCTATGATTGTGACGAAAATGTACGTGGGCTGAAACATTGTTTAGCGCAAAAGCACGTGTGCCGAAAGATTTTTAAGCGATTATGACAGTGCCCGGCCATGACAGTAAGCTGAAGTAAAGTGGCGATAGTGCGCGTGTGCGGAAATAATTTTAGCGCGAACGCTGGGCTCCCTTTAAGGATGCTCGTTTATCTATTCTAAGAATTTCTTCCTACAGCGGGCCTTTTAATAAAATTTATGTTCCACAGGAATAGAATAGTCGACTTTTTGAGATTAAGACTAGTAACGTTGTTTGTTGCTGTCTGCAGTCCTGTAAAGAACAAACCGAGGCTTTTTAACAGCATAGTGTCCCATTACAATTGATTGAAACCCAACCAATTTCATATCTAAACTTCCACTGTTCACATAACTTCAACCAACCAAAACTTTGTTGCCATATTATTTAAAAATAAGGTCTGTAATAAATATAAGAATAGTTCGTTTACCGGCTTGTCCAACATCTGAACAACTGCTTCTGCAGTATTAGGCGTCTTCCAGAAATTTCTCCACGGTCGTTACAGAGATTTCCTGTCATGGTTTATGGACCATAAAGGAAGACAGAAACGGGCGGGTCATGAACACCGACAGTGACTATTTGAAAAACATCGCTGGCTTTCTTTATCTCAGATTTCATGAAATAACCTACTGCTATTGGGGAAAATAAAGAATGCATTTAGTCGAAATTCATTCTATATAGTTTTCAAAGTGTTGTCAGAGGATAATGGATTGAATATAATGTAATATGACACCACCTAACATTAAAACATTTTAGTAGGTAGCTATTCTTCCAAACATCAGGAACAATAACCGCATTTGGGTTCAATTTGATTGACTGATTCAAAGAGCGTCTGATGCTTTTGCACACACAATTCTGAAATTTGTGAATTTTTAAATGAAAATATGAACGAAAAATTGCAACGCTCCGCAATGAGTCAAGGGTGATGACCAAAACTATTTTTAATGAGCGAATTATGGTTATTTTGATTTTCATCAAATCACTTTTATCAAGCAGGCATTCGGACTTGAATGTTTACTAACCACTTGGTAAACACTTGCTTATTGCACCGTAATTATGCAGTTTCCTTATGTAACTATTGCCAGCTTAATGCATATTTGTCTCATTCAACTACGAACAACAAATAATTCTTAGGAGCATGACGGGTAATTTCACTGAAACAATCTGAAAATGTACCATATCTACAACCGAGAAGCAGCCCTCATCGTAATATTGAGCACTTGCAGTCATCGTCGCTATCTGGACAAGCAGGAAATGGGGAGATAAGTACTGTCGTTAACTGATCTCCATTATCATAACCGTACTGGTCGATCATCGAAGGAAAATTCCAATATCAGTTAATGGATTGACTGACGTAACCAAAGTCAGTTCATGGACCAACTGAAGTTACAGAGTGTCTCTTTATGGAACTACTGACATTAAGTATCTCTGAGGCCTCACGATTCTTGAGCGCATCAAATGAACTTTACGATTGCGTACAAGGTTCAAAAACGTTAACTGAAAAAGGCCATACGATCATTTCACGAATTTAGACTTGACATGCAAATCTTTTAATAATATTTGCGAATGAAAATGGGCAAATGTTTGATTACTATATGAGCCTGTGAATGCACTTTTCGTCGTCTTAATTATCTCGGATAGTCTCCCCAATCATGGGTAGATACGCGCATGTCAAATTTTACGTTGATGACGATTTTTTGATATTATTGGATAAAATGTAAATGTCCAAATGTCACATTTTTGAAGTAGATCCAAATAAAAGTGGTCACGCCGTTTACGAGTCGTAAAACCGTTAGTCAATGGTGGAGCCAACCCACATATAAATTTCAAGCGCGTCTCTATCTCTTTAGGAAAAGTAATCAATTAAAAATAAATTGAACGCAACTAAGATCACAGCGGGACAACGAAGATTAACGGACTGCTTCCGCCTCAATTCTTCGTTCATTATTGGACATAAAGTTATGCATGTCTAACAGGGAAGCTGCTCATTTTGCTTGATGCCTGATGAATTAACGGCGTCAGGGAAAACTATAAGTTATTACCCGAATTACCCAAACTATGTTCTCCAAATCAATATCGTTTATCCCCAATCGTCATACCAGGTACATGCATCATGAACAGTTGCTGAGAATAGTCTGCCATTACGGGCATAGTTTCGACCCTCTGAATCAGAGATTACATGTCTTATGTAGTAATCTATCAGCAATATTATGAAAGGTTATAATATTGTGTTGACGCTGAACCTTATATTTACTGTGCTAGAGGCATCAGTGATCTACGGCCTACCGTTAACGATGTTAACTGGAACCGCTGATAATGCTGATGCAAATAGTTGTCGACGGTCTCTCGTTGACCATCTCTACCATAACTGTCATCGAGCTGATGTCATCAGTGGTCTACGGCCCTCGTTTATGATTCATTCTCGAACCGTCATTGAGCTGATGTCATCCGTGATTTACGGCCTCTCGTTAACATCGTTAACGGTAACTGCTGTTGAGTTGATGCCATCAGTGATGTACGCCTCCTCGGGTGAGTGCCGCCACCCACTACAGACTAATCTTCGGGGGGCTATCCCTGGCGCTAAATTCTTTTATAGCTAACGTCAGATCAGCGGCTTTCATCTCCGCCAACTGTCTTATCAGCCACAAGTTGTTCCGACTACCTACCTACGGTACCATTTTTCAACAACGAACATCCATAGCGTTCCTCAGTCACATCAGCCACTGTTGTATCTGCCAGTGACATTCTGCCTAAACTCTGTTTCAGCCTACGTCAGAATCAGCCACGAGGCATAACATTTTACTGGTTATCACTTTAATGAAACTTCTCCTACCCAACCTAACCTAACCTAGGATACGTGTTTCTAACCCGCGGAGCAAAGGTACGTATTTCTAACCAGCGTGGCAAACATTCGTATTTATTCAGGGGACGTAATGCTGTTTTTTAGCGTTTTTTCATTGAAGTTTCATTAAAGTGATAACAGGTAGGTTGGTACGCCTGTTTAGGTGTAAAGACAGTGGCAGAGATGACAGTGGCAGATTTTTAAGTGCCGGAAAATGCACGTGGGCTGAAATGTCGTTTAGGTCGAAAGCACGTGTGATGAAAGATTTTTAACGGTTATGACAGTGTCCGGTAATGACTGTGAGGTGAAGTGAAGTGGCGATAGTGCGCATGTGCGGAAATAATTTTAGCGTGAACGCTGGGCTTCCTAATCTTCCACCCTCCGGCTTAGATGGAAAAGGATGTATGTCGACACATACATATTAGAAAATGAATGAGACAATTCACCTTGTCAATCATATATATAAATGAAAGTTTATTTTTTTCCAGAATATTATTGACTATTACATATAAAACATTTCATAAATTCCATACACACCAAAGTAGTTTGGTGGATCACAAAAGGATAGAGTTTGCTAATAAGGAGCACTCAGAAGCTTCGTACACGCACGATGATCGGTATTAGTTTTGAAATGTTATAAATTCCAGACCAATTCTTAAATTAAGGGTATCATACATGATAAATTGATGGAAAATTATTTGAAATTACCCCGACAAATATCGTTGAGTTTTACCCATAGATTAGCACGATATTCATGGACGAATTTATTTGTACGCGGACGGCTCATAGAGCTTGTGTATGTCTGAGCACAAGGTGCCCTATATAAGTAATACCATATTTAATTGTTGGAATCATATTTAAGAACTTGTGAAAAAGACATCATATTCGTGATACGACGATTATATACAATGAAAAAATGTTTATGACGACATGACGACTATCGCGCCCTATCATATCAGTTTAATGCTTTGGTTTTCAATTTGAATAATAATAGCCGCATCGCATATATGACCTCTCCTTGACATCTTCTGAATTCAAAATGTAATAAAATGAAGATTTTCTGACTTGTTAGTGATCAAATTTTGCACCGTCTTGATTTGCATTGAAGGCATCGCGCGATCAGACAAGCTAATAGCTCAATGTGTGAGTCAGGGAGAAAAATTCTCTTACATACCAACGGTTACAACTCGACTGTCAAGTACCGTCATGTAATGACTTAAGCAAAATTTGCTGATGGACATTGATCGACAAAATACTATATGACATACCGATTAATGACGGCATAAATACGTTTTTTAAAACAATCATACATTTGACTGTTGTTTCCCTACACAGAGAGAACAGTTCTGTTGACCCAACAATAATTTATTTGTCGTAACAAAATCGATTTGTCACATGGAGGATAACAAAATCGATTTGTTACAGTAGCAATGTCGTTTTGTTGTGGTAGATTGCTCCCGCAACAAAATGTATTCTTGCAGCAACAAAATATTTTTTTGTTGCAGTGTTTGTTGGAGGGAATAATTTTTTAGTCACTACAAATTATTTTGTTGTAATATCAATTTTTGGCTGTGACAGCAAATTGTTTTCTTGCGACAACAAATTATGTTGTTGCAAATTCGATTTCGTTTTGCTGTCATAACAAAATACATTTTGTTGTGATCGTTGCAACTGATGTGTGACTGACAATTGGTATGGTACTTCTGTAGAAAATTTTGCCTCGTATAAGTAACTTTTGTTGGTAATAAATTTTATATAATCAAGTATTTCCGGATTTGAACGTCATTTCTGAAAGAAGGCTTCGATGTGGTCACTTTGATATGCACAAGAACTCCTTATTCTAAATCACTAAATTAATCACGGCCAGTTTGGTCATCCACCAACACAGAGCCTCAGTTAACCCTGACCTTCGGAAATACGACGCGAGTCTGCTCCAGCCCGGTTTTCTCTGGCGCAGCTGTAAATGTTGGCTGATACGTGTTATCATTCCCATGCTGTACAACACTCATAGAAAGTGTACGGTGATCTCGGGGATAAATGAGAGTTCGTGTTTCTCTCTCTCTCTCTCTCTCTCTCTCTATA
>SDVV010029598.1:0-11789 GCA_016164225.1 Gammarus roeselii | reverse complement strand
TATATACATGCATTGCCTATGACTTGATCAATAAATTCTTTCTTCTTAGCTTAATTTATGCTGACTGTAACTTCCTAGAATTTTTGTCAGTCAACTTTTATGTTCCTTTATTAAATGTCGTTCAAACAATAGGAGCTTTTTTACTCCAGTAGCACAAATAAAACTCATAATTACAAATCACTTTATAAGTTATTCGACATACCCTGTTATAGAGTTGTAGTCACAACAGGTCTCTATCAGTTACAAAAAATATACTTGCACTCAGATGACCTGTGTTTGCACAACTGTGTTTACACACCAGTGATTGCACACCTGTGTTTGCACACCTGTGCTTGCACACCTGTATTTGCACACCTGTGTTTGCACACCTGTGTTTGCACACCAGTGTTTGCACACCTGTGTTTGCACATCTGTGTTTGCACACCGGTGTTTGCACACCTGTGTTTGCACACCGGTGTTTGCACACCGGTGTTTGCACACCTGTGTTTGCACACCTGTGTTTGCACACCTGTGTTTGCACACCTGTGTTTGCACACCGGTGTTTGCACATCTGTGTTTGCACACCTGTGTTTGCACACCTGTGTTTGCACACCTGTGTTTGCACATCTGTGTTTGCACACCGGTGTTTGACACCTGTGTTTGCACACCTGTGTTTGCACACCTGTGTTTGCACACCTGTGTTTGCACACCTGTGTTTGCACACCTGTGTTTGCACACCTGTGTTTGCGCACCTGTATTTGCACACCTGTGTTTACGCAGCGTGATACAAAATACGACTGGCTTACATTGTGTCAATTTGTTACGTAGAAACATTGACTTCCGCGCACCAACAGCCTTCTTTCACTCTAATCTGATCTACTGAATTTATCCAATGATGAAATGAAACGAAAAATACTTCAATAAATAGAACGTTTCTTTTCTATTTTCTGTAATACATTACAAAAAGTTGAAAAAATATTAACCCTCAATCACTAGTAATGTTTGATCTCATTATCAACGGACGTCCACTCGTCCCAAACGCTCTTGTTCCATTCAAACATCCAAAAAAATAGTAAAAAACAGGAAGAAATGGCACAAAAGGGATATTTCCGATCGAAGCACAGTAAAGTGTGGCTACTCTGCAAGATGACACGTAATCGAGAAAGATAATCTTTGAAGGCGGGCCAAACGCGGCTACTGCTAAATACCTGAAAAAAAAATCAAAAAAGAAAGTTTAGATGTAATGGTTACTATGTTTTACACCTCAGGCCGTTCAGAAACTTAATTTACTGAACACACGAACCATCAGCTGTCATGAGTAAATGCAACACCTGCTCAGAGTCTTCAAATCCTCGGTACAGTGCTACGTTGTGACATCAATAATAATACATGAATTGTCCATTGATCCTCGGTAAAGTGCTACGTTGTTACATCGATAATAATACACGAATAACCTATTTCAAAACAATCTAATGAATAGTGACGTGACTCCTGTTTGACACGCTTAGCCGTGTGAAATGTACCTCTAGGCGTGGGAAAACTTATTCATGTCGTGCAAGAAGTCGTGGAACACAACTGAGCAAATTGTGTTCCGCGCTTACGCAGTCTTTCAACAGAAGTCGGGCTTCCATAGCCGAAGATCAGTTCAATCGTGAACTTCTGGGACGACTTCTAGAAAGTTTTACACGTCGTGTAAGCAGGTCTTCCTCGATTGTGTGCTCAGAAAATGGTCACGCCATTACTCAGTCGTGCACAAATAGCAAGGGAATTTTTCTCTGTTATCATGCATCTGGCACCTTTATAATAAGCTTGGAAGCTATTCAGCTGGCTTGAGCAGACAATGCCTGATTTACATTCCTAGCATATAACAATTTTTCTCCAAAAACTGTTACGTGAGTTTGAATATATAATATATGTCATGAATTTTAAAAAGGTTAGTCATTTTTTATATCATAACTGAGGATAAAAGCGTGAGATTCAGACCGTTTACGGGCGTTTCTTCTTCATCGCAGCCCACATAGCTGTTAGGTTAGCACGCTCACGTAGCTGTTAAGTAAGCATGCTTACCTAGCTGTTAGGTAAGCATGCTTACCTAGCTGTTAGGTAAGCATGCTTATCTAGCTGTTAGGTAAGCATCCTTGCTTCTTCTTAATTGCAGCCCACCTAGCTATTAGGTAAGCATGCTTACGTAGCTGTTAGGTAAGCATGCTCACCTAGCTGTTAGGTATGCATGCTTACCTAGCTGTTAGGTAAACATGCTTACCTAGCTGTTAGGTAAGCATCCTTGCTTCTTCTTCATCGCAGTCCACCTAGCTGTTAGGTAAACATGTTTACCTAGCTGTTAGGTAAGCATCCTTGCTTCTTCTTCACCGCAGTCCACCTAGCTGTTAGGTAAGAATGCTTACCTAGCTGTTAGGTTAGCATCCTTGCTTCTTCTTCATCGCAGGTCACCTAGCTGTTAGGTAAGCATCCTTGCTTCTTCTTCATCGCAGCCCACCTAGCTGTTAGGTAAGCATGCTTACCTAGCTGTTCGGTAAGCATCCTTGCTTTTTCTTCATCGCAGCCCACCTAGCTGTTAGGTAAGAATGCTTACCTAGCTGTTAGGTAACCATCCTTGCTTCTTCTTCATCGCAGTCCACCTAGCTGTTAGGTAAGAATGCTTACCTAGCTGTTAGGTAAGCATCCTTGCTTCTTCTTCAACGCAGTCCACCTAGCTGTTAGGTAAGCATGCTTACCTAGCTGTTAGGTAAGCATCCTTGCTTCTTCTTCATCGCAGCCCACCTAACTGTTAGGTAAGAATGCTTACCTAGCTGTTAGGTAAGCATCCTTGCTTCTTCTTCATCGCAGCCCACCTAGCTGTTAGGTAAGAATGCTTACATAGCTGTTAGGTAAGCATCCTTGCTTCTTCTTCATCGCAGCCCACCTAGCTGTTAGGTAAGAATGCTTACCTAGCTGTTAGGTGAGCATCCTTGCTTCTTCTTCACCGCAGTCCACCTAGCTGTTAGGTAAGAATGCTTACCTAGCTGTTAGGTAAGCATCCTTGCTTCTTCTTCATCGCAGCCCACCTAGCTGTTAGGTAAGCATGCTCACCTATCTGTTAGGTTCGCAGTCCATGTCAACTCGACTCTCCCTATAAATGACGGTCTCAGTAGGAGCTCCGGAGGGTGTAGCAGCAAGCTACCTGGGCAAGGCTACTCTCACAGCGCCATCTATAACACAAGGCATGGGTGCGCAGCTCGTGCAAGGTACGACGTAAGCAGGCTTAGCGAAGAATGGATTGTTAGAGTAATGCGGGTTACCGCTCAAAAATGTCAGCTGATGATTCAATAAACCCTAGAATGACCTCTAATGACAACCAATTGTTGAGTTGACAGTCAAGTATTTAATTTCTATATCTTCAATCACAAGCAGCTGTTTTCTGAAATAAATGACCACGTACATATTATTCAATATATCTTAACTCCCATCCTCCTCATCAGTTCGGAGAAGGGGCTCCAATGATTGGACGTACTCGAATAACTGTGAAGAGTGTGTGGCTCTAATGTTAGATGCAACAATTGCTTTGAAAAAGGTTAATAAGTAAAAACATGTATCAGCACATCGCCTAGGCAGGTGGAACCAACAATTTGTAGGTCGAATTTTCGACACTGATTACCGTGCTTGGACGATGATAAACTATTAAGATATTACCGTCGGAAAATACGGAAATTATTAAAATGGTTTCAGCTGTAAAATAAATGATTATCGTGTGTATTTTCTCAGATGATCAATGTTTTCTACAGTCGGTGACCAAAGACTATCAATGCTCCCCCTCCCGATGTGTTCCCAATTGCTGATTCTCTCTGGTCAAAACTCACCCTACAGTAAGGCCGCCTTGTTATAGCGGCCTGACACAAACTAATTCCACCTAACCGATACCTGTGCCTTGATCTGTTGTCGGTACTGCGTTGCTTGTCGTTGGCGCCACCGTCGTCGCTGTCCCTGCTGCGACTGCAACGGACGAACTCAGCCCTGGCGAAGTCTCCTGGCCAGGGCTGGCTGGTGATGAACCCCCTTCTGACGTGACCGCAGTAACACTGACAGGTGATGAGGCCGCTTCTGATGTAGGCTCAGCCCTAGTGGCAGGAGATGAAGAGGTTGCTGATGAGCTCAGTGGGGATGAAGTTGTGGCGGTTGATGTCGCTGTATTGGATGTTGTCGTTGGTGTTGGAACTGGTGTTGTCGTTGTTGACGTCACGGGCGTTGTTGGTGCATTTGAAGCTGGTGTTGTGGCGGTGGATGTGGATGGTGGCGAGTTGGGTGTTGTCGTTGGTGTTGGGACTGATGTGGTCGATGTAGACGTGTAGGGTGTTGTCGATGCTGTGGTCAATTGTGTTGTGGATGGTGTGGTCGAGTTAACAGGGGTAGTTGTCGTGTTCGTGTCCGAAGCCACAATCGCTGCCAGCCCCTTCGCCTCAATATCGGCGGCCTCCGCCTCCGCCGCGGTCTTATTCGCCGCAGTGTCTGTGAAATAATGTTCAGTTTTGAAGGCCTCAATGATCGCTGTATTGCGGTGTAACGGGAAATCAAAATATGATGATACTTCTTGTTAAAATAGTTCATTTTTTGCTCCACCTGGAAATTGGTTTGAATATTCAAAAATTGTTCATAGCAAGTGGTCGTAAAAGCTTAGTTTTTAAGACAATCTGCCTGCAATGTGCCTTCGGTATACGTTTTCCGACATAATTATTATCTTTCTAAACAACGTAGCTACCTATTTATTGTTCAAATAATCCTATGGAATAAATGTCAGTATTGATATACTTGGGATTGCGTGAAGATTTATGCCGTAATGCTGGTTGTATAATTCAAAACTATCGTTGAACACAGTTTAGATAATTTGAATAATTTTAATTCGTATTTTCATCGGATTTAGAGTAAAGTACGAAGAATTTTAGGTTGAAGCTGTTGGTGCTTCATGGTTATGGAGCTGTAACGTAACAAGAATTTGTTACCATAGTTCTGGTAACAGCTCCTGTGTGGGGGAAGGGGACGTGTTATTTGAAGTCTGGTCATGACACCACCAGGATCAGGGTCAATGAACTACAGGCATCGGGGGGAGCTGGGGCTGATTGGGCAAATTGAACCTGAGGGGTGACAAGGAGCTAGAGCTTCGGGCACTGGCAAGGGAGCAGGAAAGTGAGAACAACACAGAACGTTAAACTGGGCAGTCGTACGGGCCAGACACGGGGCAGGAGGAGGGGCCACTCGATGGACCTTAGGAGATTGCCAGCAAGGGAGGAGGGTGGTCTGCTTCTGCGGGCTAAGGCGGCCCAATATTGACGAAATGACGGCCCGGGTCGCTCCTTGTGCGAGATTCTGCGAACGGGCAACATTGACGCCAAAATACGATAAGTGAATCACCGGTGATGCCGACATCATTTGTTGGCTTTACCAACGCTAATTCTATCATTTCTGTCTTGCGAGAAGATAGATCGGCGTTGACTAAGGACAACGTGCCCTGTACTCTACGTAATGTGTTTCCGACAGCATGGGTCGGTGTTAACTATCAAAATATGTACCCTTACTCTACGTGATGTGTTCCAAACAGCATAGGTCAGCATTGACTATCAGTAATGTGCCCTTACTCTACGTAATGTGTTTCCGACAGCATTGGTCGGCTTTAACTATCAAAAATGTGCCCTTACTCTACGTAATGTGTTTCCGACAGCATAGGTCGGTGTTAACTATGAACAACGTGCCCTTACTCTACGTAATGTGTTTCCGACAGCATAGGTTGGTGTCAACTATCAGTAATGTGCCCTTACTCTACGTAATGTGTTTCCGACAGCATATGTTGGCGTTAACTATCAAAAATGTGCCCTTACTCTACGTAACGTGTTTCCGACAGCATAGGTCGGTGTTAACTATCAGTAACGTGCCCTTACTCTACGTAATGTGTTTCCGACAGCATAGGTCGGTGTTAACTATCAGTAATGTGCCCTTACTCTACGTAATGTGTTTCCGACAGCATAGGTCGGTGTAAACTATCAGTATGTGCCCTTACTCTACGTAATGTGTTTCCGACAGCATAGGTCGGTGTTAACTATCAGTAATGTGCCCTTACTCTACGTAATGTGTTTCCGACAGCATAAGTCGGTGTTAACTATGAACAATGTGCCCTATACTCTACTTATTGTGTCTCCCAAAGCATCGGTCGGCGCTCCGTGAGACATAATTTGCCTTACATCTTATGAATTTTCTCACGACTTTTTTTCCTGAACATTTTGTTACTCATAATTTGTGGTACTAAACTCTGAAACAAAGGCACACAACTCTTCCTCAAAAGCACTGAACTCTGACACAAAGGCACTAAATCAAACACCAAAAGCACAAAAGCCTGCCACAAAGGCCCTAAACTCTGCCATAAAGACACTAAGCTCTGTCATAAAGGTACTAAGCTATGCCACAACGACACCAAACTCTCTCACAAAGGCCCTAAACTCTGCCACAAATTCACTAAGCCCTGTCGACATTAATCTTAGCTATAGAGCGAACTGTGAGCATGATCGAATAACTATCCAAAGTGACCCAAATACACAAGTGGACTGGTTTGACAGGTGGCAGATGAACCTTAATGTTTACAGATCCGCCGTTATGATCATTGGAGCACACAATAGGAATTCTGACTACGTGATGGCGGGCCAGCGTAAGACTGGTGTGGACCAGCAACGAGATCTTGGAATACTAATCACCAAAGATCTCTGGAGGAACCAAGTGGAAGCTATCTGCAAAAAAGGATAGAGCTCAAGCCTATATACCCAGACATTTTTATTCCAAGCTCAGGGCATCTTGATTCTATTATATACTTCACTCGTCGTGCCACACATGGAATTTGGAGTACAGTTTTGGTCCCCTCACCTAAGAGGGATATCAACAGATGAAACGTGTTCAGCACCGAACAAAGAAAATGGTTCCGGAGTTGAAAAGTAAGATACACCCGCAACGACTCAGTGAACTTGAACTGACATAAACTGAAAGAAGACGTGTAAGAAGTCAGCAAATAGAATCCAACAATCACCTAAATGTTTTAGAAGAGCTTGACATGAAGACTTCATTGATAGAGAGTATATCCCGAACAATTAATATAACGGAATATAACTGCAGCTAAACCCGTTCAGAACATCAGTTGCCGAAAACTTATGTCAAACCAAGTTACCAACATTTTGGAACTGTTTACCGCACGATGTGGGTAATAGTGAAAACGTCAACATCTTTAAAACCAGCTCGACAACCACTGGGAGTGAAATTCACCCACTTACTTAGAAGATGCGGCTGTCGGACTACTGCCGCCGAAGATGGCAACAACCTCTGTTGGCGGAGCCTTCAGCGGGCGGCAGCCGATGAACTCACCGCATCTAGGCTAGGCTAGTTCACCGCCTCTAGGCTAGGCTAGTCTACCGCCTCTAGGCTAGGCTAGTTCACCGCCTCTAGGCTAGGCTAGTTCACCGCCTCTAGGCTAGGCTAGCTCACTGCAAATTCAATTTTGAAGTAATGCAAGAGTGGACTCTTCAGTCTGACCTAGGACGACTAATTTACTACACGCAATAGTATATTTTTACAGAAAAATTACTGAAGGAAAGTACTCGTCATAGCTTAACTGAGCCAGAGTTAAATTCGGATTTTTTAATTTGAAATAAAAACTTGTATAATACAGCTGTGAAAAAACTTACGATCAATATTAAAGTGTACGTCAAGTCAGTCTTGACGTAGAACAAGCTGATGAGAAGTTAGGATGGGTCCCTGAGAAGGCGTTGTACGGGTTTGCGTATTTGCAACCTGTAATACATATAAGGACGAAATTATTCACAAATTGACAAAACGCTGATGGTGACAGGTGCATTGAATTCTGATGCTCCGTAAATTAGGCCAGTGTATTAACATTTCATTAGACAAACAGTAAGCTTCGAATTATTCTGTCTGGAATTAGAGCCAAACAGGCTCGTAGAATAATCCCCTGAAGGAAGCGGCCGATGTACATTTTCTATCTTTAAAAAATCATTTGGTCGTATAAATTCTATAAAAATCATTTGGTCGTATAAAAATCCGTAAATTGTGTAATACTTTTCAATCCAACTCTTTCAAAGACAACTGAAGCGACATTTTTTGTCTACAAGATAAAAATATTATGGGTGATTCTACGGACTTTGTAATGACTATAAATAGCTTTCGAAACATCAGGCATCCCCACAACAACGATAACAAAATAATATTAGAGATTGTTTGCCTGTCGCCGTTTCATTCATCCACTGCAGAGTTGAATTGAAAGGCTCGTAGACTATTTTAAAATCAGAAAGGTCTTTGAAGCTGCCCGAGGTACGAGATTCTCGTCTCGCCCTCTTGTTGCTGCTGTTGCCCTGCAAAGGCATATTGAGGTGCAATTCAAGACCTTACGGCTCTCACCAATAAAAAACGCAATTGTCTATGATATTTTCTGATCATTAATTTTATTCTGAGATTTACATAAATAATACTCAGGTGATAGCGCTCTGTTTAGTGCACATTTTACTGCACAGCATCCACGCAGCGTGTAGGAGCTGCTGACAGTCGTGGAGCAGTCTCGTGCTGCCGCCAGATGTAAGGGATCTACGTATAGAATTATGATGAAGTTTTTCATCAGACGATTTTCGTAAGTGCTTGAGTCATCAGAGGTAGATACATTGACTGGTTTGTGAGAATTTGGTAACAGCGACGTTAGGTCAACATTTACCCAAATTAACTTCTCCTGCCCTTCAAGGGCGAAGTCATATAATTGGTGTTGAAATTTTGTTCATGAGAAGAGCTCATTCAAAGATGGTTTCTTCAATTAGGAATAACACGACACGTTGCATTTAGATAGAAATTCCATGTAGTATAATGAGCTCGTTACGGTGCACGAATATGTGATAAATGGATGCTTTAAATATATTTTGAATCAGTAAATATTGTCCTAGAATGACCAAGTAGGAGGATTCGGTTGGTTTGGGTATAGACCAAGACTATACATGCACAGTTCCATACGAGGCGCTTCGTTGGAGGGATACAATATGGGTCTTTTAAGATGCTTTCACAGGATGGGTCCAGTTAGCTCTGGGACAGGATTGCGCAAGTTTTAATTTACCAATCCAATGGATGTCAGTTGTAGGTCCTTTTCTCAAAAACTCTTGGTTTCCCTTTCGGGTTTTGAGTCTAGTTTGAAAGGATCGAAGGTAGACTATTTCAATTATAAAGTAGTTCCCCAGTCACTGTTGCCGAAATGAATTGTAAGCAGAAAATGATACTGTAAACTCTTTCGAATACAATCTGAAATAAGCGTTTATGAATTAGATTATGGGCTGGTTTTATTGATAAGAAACTGAGCAAATTAGTCCATTGGCGAAACTTGATTACGTAATACTAGTTTTTAAAATCAGATACGTAGGAAAGTGTACTCATATTCTTTGCGATCATCAGATTCGAAAAACGTTTCATATCACCTTTAGTTTTTGTTGTAGAGGAAGAACTTGTCGGTAGGCGTTTCCCCCCTCCCCATAGGAGTGCCTCAAGTAGTCCCTCTCGTCCTCCGATCAACACCGCCACCACCAGAGCCATTCTCTACCAAGCGACGCAATGTGGCATCAAGACGCCGATGCGCATCTTGTCAGCACAGCTCCCGTCGGGTCTCTGTGGTGAGACTGACCAGACCAATTCTCTATTGTCGTAATAAGAATAAATGTCCCACGTCATAGTAGGGGTAAAGGAAATAAAGATTAATGTCATTTATAGTTGTCGCATTTTATTCATCGTAGTGTACCAAGATTACACATCCTAGAGTAAAAAAGTTGGGCACGTTGCACTGATTCTGGCTAGGGTCCATTGCTCTTAATTTCTTTGGTGGTCTACAGCTGGGCTGAAAAATTCCTTAATTTACCATAAGATATCTGTATTAGGTAGATTATTGACCACTGATCGTAACATTTTAGTATGAAAACATCGTTTATTACACGAGTAAATTTGTGGATTTTTGATTAAGGTGTCGTACATCACTTGATATAATATACAGTTTTGGACATTCATTGCTCATGTAAGTATTTTAACAGAGTTCTGCAAAAATATGTATAAAAAATCAGGAATTTAAGATGAACTAACTGTGGAAGGTGACATCTTTTAACAGGGATACACGAGCGAGCTCCTTCACGAGCATTGCCCATCACGGAACATAGCATTGCAAGAATAATATATTCTCCTTCAAGTTATGTAAAGTCTTCGGCTTTCTTTTAATTATCGCCAGAGAAGCTTGTCTGGAGTAGGTCCAGTGATTTTGGTAACCGGCGAGTGTAGCTAAACGGGAAATGTTGTTGCCAAACACTTCATGTAGCGCCTCTTTGGTTCCAGTGGAAGTATGGAAAGTTGCTCCATTCTGTTGAAACAACAGCTCGTGACAATGCGCTGATTACTAACAGCAGGTCTTCAGAAAGTAGGTCTTCTCTCTCTATTAAGCAAATGAGACCCAATTACATGGTCGTGCATTATTCCGCACCACAAAGGTACCCGCTGTGGCGACCATCCCTCTCCCAATCCCAAAAATCTAGAGTTTTGTTCGTTAACGAAAGCACTTCAGTGAAAATGTGTTCCATCGTTCACCATCTTTCTTTTATCGACCTCTCGAAAGATTTTAATAAACGACAGCTCAGATTGTAGCCTTATATCACAGTCGATTTCACCAATCTTCTGAACAAGATAAATTTGGTTCAGATAAAACGATTGAAAAATTTTTTTGCGACAGAGATATTTTTGAAGTTTATACGTTGTCCAAGCGCCTTGGTACGGATTTCAGTGGAGTTCAAGCGACGTATTGCTGAATAGATTCGATGTTATCTATGCTTCCTCTGTCCGAGATCGCCAAGAAGCTGTCATCCTGATCAGTGCAAAGTTCATTAAATTTAGCGACAACGATTCGACGACTGCGAGGTGAGTTTTCAAAATAAAGTTGAGCAATATGAGATCTCTGTCATATCGACTGTTTCTATTTTTTTCCGAAAAAGACACTAAAGAAAATTACGTTTTTATATTTGTTGAAATGTTAGTATGTACGATACGAAAGCAATTCCCTGTATATATGCTTTCAACTTAATGCAACCGAATTTTCATACGATCTGTTCGAAGCGTTTCATCTACCTTTAAAATGACCAACTTATTCATGAAAAACCCTGTATAATAAGTGGCTCTAGATTTTCTGAATGTTGGATGTGCGAGTGTTGAGTAGAGTGGATGTGTATCTAATCCGCTTCTTGTGGATGGAGGACTAAGAGTGGCACAGGGATGGATGAGAAATAGATGGCCGCTGGTGGTACATAGGTACTGAAAGGGAGTGAGCTATATAAAACATTGAAGGAAGAGAATACATCACAAGTTTGGTGAAAGAGAGTACGAAGTGAGAGGGCAAGGCATTGAAATGATGTTCTCGTATTTGCTGGCAGCACAAAATGACATCATCGAGTAAGGTAGGCACAGTATCGCTGCCTGCGCTCGTGTCACTGTGTTATCATGTGACCAGTTGATCACCACCCAGCGAGTAAGGTAGGCACAGTATCGCTGCGTGCGCTCGAGCCACTGAGTTATCATGTGACCAGTTGATCACCACCCAGCGAGTAAGGTAGGCACAGTATCGCTGCGTGCGCTCGAGCCACTGAGTTATCATGTGACCAGTTGATCACCACCCAGCGAGTAAGGTAGACACAGTATCGCTGCGTGCGCTCGTGCTACGGTGTTGTCATGTGACCAGTTGATCACCACCCAGCGAGTAAGGTAGG
>SDVV010029597.1:0-11790 GCA_016164225.1 Gammarus roeselii | reverse complement strand
CTGCGCTTACCCCGTACAAACCGGTTGAGTCAAGGTTGCATGCATCGCGTCCTACCCCCCGCCCACCGCTAATTAACCCCTATCTAATTCCTTCACAGGGCGATTCTTGCGCCCCTATTAACTACTGCCAAGTCGGTCTATTAAAGTGATAACTTGGCAACTTAAGTAAGGTGTTATCCCTCGAAAATTTGAAATTTGTTATATATTTTTTCAATTCTTGTAACACCTACATACGCATGAACATACACATGCACATACGTAAACAGCCCTATACACATGCAAAAAATCTCCGATGATGATATGGCTTGGTTCGAACATATATTTAGTACTGTTGAAAATAACATTTTTCTCCAAATGCATAGCACAAGAATTTTAAGAGTGGGGCATATTATTCATAAATGGATGAAGAATAACTTGAAAAGGATTTAGGTGACTGATGTCGATACATTTCAGCCGTATGTCACAGAGTTCAAAGAAAATAAGAAGGTAAATCTCGAAATTGATATGATCCAAGCAGACCACCTTCACAAGTGTAATAAAGCTGAGGTAGCGGAAAATGAATTCTACCTAAGATCAAAAAAAAATCTGGATCGAATGCAACCATTTTTTTCGGATGAAGACCGGCAGTACTTTGAATTGGAGAAGATTTGAATAATTAATGCTCACGAAGAAGAAGCAATACATTTGTGGACTCACAAGAATGAAATAACCTTCGGTATTCGTATCAAAGATATGGAGTATAAGAAGGATTTTGAGAGGAAACTGAAACATAGTGAAAATGGGTATGGTTCGATGTACGAACCATGCTGTTTCAAATCAACTTAGCATGGTAGATAGCATTGATTAATACAGAAAGATCTGCAATTAATACTAATAAATACTAACAAAACTTTGTAAATCCACAATAAATGTTTGTATTATCCTAAACTCAGAGGTTAAGCTATGAATTGCAAACATCGTGTCAGTCGGAAGTAGCATCGAATTGTCGAAATCAGTAGATGAATATGCTTCAAGGCGTGAAACGATACCATAAACCTATCTCGCGGTAAACGATCGTAATGTGTTACAGATTGGTAGGATATAAATCAGAATCCGATCAGATATTGCTCAGTCAACGTTTTCATTTTGTTGTGGAAGGATGGGGTATAGCTTAAGTAACTAATTGTTTGAAAGTAATGGGGTGATGTGGGTCAGTAATCTTTGCCAAAAATAAATAAAATTGAATAAACATAAATCCACCTGTAATGTGTGGTGACATCTGAAACGAAGTCGTCGTCAAGAATATGAAAATTACAAGAAAGAAAAGGCAAATCAGATGTGCAAGTCGTCAATGGATGTAGTGTCATGAGATATTGAAGTAAAATAAGAAAAAATAGTGTGAGACCTTCTGTGCGTTTGTATGAAACTGTAAACATATATGTTATACTTGTAACATACACTCCATCTAAGTATGAAAATGGGACCTCTCTGCTAACCAACGAAATAGATAACGTATATGTTAAAGGGAAATTTCGAGTCGTGTGGAGGGCTTCATATGTATATATCAATAACTGAATACCATACATAAGGCTAGGTTAGGTTAGGTCTTGATATGTGTGAATAACATGTAAAAGAGATGTAGAATTGTAAAAAAAAATCAAGAATCATATGAAAATAGCTATAACAATCAAACAAAACGATGTAATTTACATATGAAAATGGATGAAATTTGCTAGATCAAAATAACGCGTGTATCAAAACTGCAGAGGATAGATATAAATGAACAGCCAAATAGAGAGGATGGATATGAATATATCATACATCGATGAATAAGTATCATACGTAAGCAGGAAATCTCAAACGATGGCACATAGTTCTTGGTTAAATTAGATTAGGTTAGAGTTAGATGAATAAAAATCTTTTAACCTAACATGCCGTGAAGCTGATCCACATTAGATATCTTGTAACAAAAAAGCAAGGGACTTTGTTCTAATGGAAAAAGCACAGATCAAAGGTAAAATGCTACAGACGTAACCGACCCTGTATACGCTTATAAATGTGTGTATATCTACATGGTGCCGGCACCGACCCTGTATATACGTATATATGTGTGTGTAAATCTACATGGTGAAAGCACCGGTGCCGGCAGTGACCCTGTATGTACGTATAAATGTGTGTATATCTACATGGTGCCGGCACCGATGTCAGTACCGACCCTGTATATACGTATAATGTGTGTATATCTACATGGTGCCGGCACCGGTGCTGGCACCGACCCTGTATATACGTATAATGTGTGTATATCTACATGGTGCCGGCAGCGGGGCCGGCACCGACCTTGTAAATACGTATAAATGTGTATATCTACATGGTGCCGACACCAGTGACGGCACCGACCCTGTATATACACAAATAAGTACATCTAAATTTGAATCAGATGTGTTTTCATTTAGTTAACGGTCTGCTTTCGTTGTAGAAGGATGTCGCCAAGTTTGATATTTAAATATTTTAACGCAAAGGATGTTATTTACAGTGCGAAGATAAAATTAGGCAAATCAAGTAACACGTGTAGGTTTTTGCGTCATCTCATACGTCACCATCATCTTGAGTATGATAATCTTAAAAATAAACGAGAAATACAAGCTCTAGGGATACAAAAGGCGTATTGATGGGTCTTCAAAAGAATGAGAACGACAGTGCTCAACAGGGTGCGAGCAGTAAAGAAAGTGCTTTACCCACAACAACAAAAGGTAGAACGTTTAAAGATGCGGTGAAATGGGGGGAGTACACCCAAGCCTTAGACAAAATGGAAAATAACAAGAATATGGAGAAAATGTGGGATACATTAAGTAGAATTGACACATGTAGCAGTGATATTGTGACAGTGATACCGAGGAAATGTCCTGTTGTTGGGGGCCAGTTACTATGCAAAGAAGCTCTATTGTTTAATTATTTTATTTGCACTAAAGCCCACAAACACAGTGGTTGCAACCATATAGTGGCCCTTTTCGGGCTGTAGTACCTTGCACTGTGACAAAATTCTACTTCTTTAACTGACCTCAAGTAAACAAGACTGACAAAAAATCTTCTTCTTTTGCTTGTCAGAATTTCAGTAGCACGGACAAAAGAAATGAGAGCTAGAAATACACTGCTACTAATTGTGAACTCCTTATAGATGAATAAGTTGCTAATCCTATATATTAAGTAAATGTGGTTGCTGTAGGCTTCCATCTAGCCTCTTTCAATTTAGTGCATGATATATTCAATTGAAAATGGAAACTAATTTATTAATCGTAATAGGAATAATTAATGCCTCATTCTCTCAGAGCTTGAAAGATATGAAAATGATAATTGATTCTTTTATGCTTGCTCCACTATACTGCATGTGCTTCTGCATAGGATTTAGGATCAATGTGTTGGCTAACATTGATTCTGCAGCCTTGCTTCACTCATATAAACTGAATGAACTAACCATTCAATTATCTCTGAAGGTTTGTATTTCTTTCCCCCTCAACCTTTTGGTTGGTCAAGCTTATCAAGCTTTCATGGTACAATTATATTCTCCGAACCTGTGTATATGTGTATATATATTGTCTGCTTTGCAGATGAGTATTTATATAGATATTTACTTCAATCAAATAACATTGTCATTTTGCTTGTGGTCTTTTCCAAATGCGCATTTTAGTATTTCCAGAATTTTTACCTTATAACTATTTAACTCAGACAGCTAACCGTATTTCTCTTCTACACCAGTAGATCAATAGTCCCCCTCTTCACCAATAGATCTACTGAAGAATAGCTATGTATACTGCACTCGTTTGGTACCCAGTACTACTAGTATCAACAGGTTTGGCTACTGAAAGTTTGCCAAAAACGGTGGGCACCCAGGGCTCTGTCTAATATATAAATTTGGCAGGAAACTACTCAAAGCTTCACCAAGTATTGCTGACTCAGGTTGCTCCACTGGGAATGTCTACAGGAAGTCTAAACGTCCTAACAAACAACCACAACTTCAAACAGAATTCCCCTAGATATACTAGCAGATAATGAATAAAAGGACATGACCTATAATGGAAACCATCAAAGTCCTCAACTACTAAGGTGATCTATTGATCCCTCTAGATGATTGGACTTGAAGGTCTGCTCCAGATTTGTAAGAGGACTTCTACTCAGAATGACCAGCAGTTAACCAACTTATACAAAACACTGGGAGGTGTCTCAGCTGTACTTGAGACACTACTTTACCCTTTGACTAGAACAACTTAGGCAATGAACCTAGTCACCGTTGCTAAGTTGAACATTAGTCAGCCAATAATCAGGATGGGCAATAGCAAAGGGGATACTGGATACGGTTTTTCACTGATAATAGATTAGGACTAAGGGTTAACTACCAATTGGTGAATAGCTGCATATCAAGCTGATAGGTTTGCTCATAACCCTAGTGGATTTTATGATTGAATGAAGTGTACACGGTTTAATTATGTATACTTTAAGGTCTAATCCTAATTGAAATATATTGATATTATAAACTCCAATCACAGCACTGATGATAATGCAATTCATCAAATTACTGGCTATACTATGGAATGCATCTCATGGAAGAGTTTGTGCAGTTTCACAGGAATAAATAATAGGGCTATAATTTTGGAATAATCTTACGAAACATGATTCATGATATAATGACCATCGTGAATCAAATTATGCACTGAGTAAGTTTTTTTAAGCAAATTACAAATCACTGCATTGAGTGAACCACACAAATAAACAATCTTGAAAATGCTCTGATGGTTATGCCAAGAAATGAATACTTTTAGCTACGATTATACCCAGCTGTTTCTGGGACAAGATAAGAGATTACTATGTCACTAAACAAAGATAACTTGACACTGACAGATCACACACAAATCACTATGATGAAAAGATTAATATGCTTGGGTAACTCTTAGGATAGCTTAGCTCAGTCACCCAGTATAATGCAACTGGCAAATGCAGTCTATCCCAAAGTTGACCTCATACACATATACATACATATACACACATATATATATATATATATATATATATATATATACATAGCAGCCTTCTTGTGCTGTAATCAGGCTATGGTCCTATTGCAAGAGCTGTGCCAAATTATAATAATGCAAGTTGACAGCTTGCCACTAAGCAATCGAGGGAGTGACTATACAGACAAACAAATACAAGTGTGTTGTGTAATTGTCTGTGTTCTGGAGGTCTCCCTGAGAAGAGAACAATAACATCAAATAAACATGTTAACAGGTGACGGTAAACTCCTGCATACATAGGAAGGAGGGTACATCTCACCTCATTAAACTTTATACAAACATCAACAACTAGTTGATGAAACAACACTGAATGCAGAAGAAACTTGACACAAAACATTATACTGCTTCTCAGAACAGTTAAATAAACTGCTCGATCATCATACATTGAGACCACTAGTTGGTCAATCAGCTCTGCTTAGAAACAGCAGAAAACAAAACTCCTAACCTACATAGATACTGTTCTCACTTTTGTCTATTAATGGTGAGACAGCGGGGCTTCACGGGGCTTCACGTTAGTGATGTGGCTGGTGGTGGCAATCAAGGTCCCGTTGAATAAGTGCTCTACTGCAGAATCTTAGGCCTTTTCAACTAAACTGCGACAGAAGACAGATACACAGTTTAAGGGAACATGATTAGGGTGCCACCGCACCCCACAACAATGTGAAGAAAAACCTGATAAAGTTGAAGGGAACCGGATTATCAAAGGGGATAATAAAACTGCATCAGGTATAAGAAGTGCAATATTGTGCAATAAAATCAAATGCATATCTGACTTTGTTTCAAATTGTGGGAAATGTATCATGAAGGGAGAGAATCATGTCTCAAACGTTTCTGTTCTAGGAGAATTATGTATATTTCGGATATCTGCGGGGATATAGTGAATAGTAATGTCGGCGCCTGTAAGGAAAAAACTGAAAATATTCAATGTCATAAACATGAAACTATAATTTAAAAAATTGCGCCTTGAAAAAGTTCGCTGAAGTCTACAAACAAACTTTTGGTTGCAAGGATAGGTTTTGAATTGGTGCATACAAGACTCCCAAAGGTATCCGTCTATCTAAAATGTCTACTAAGGGCAGAAGTCTGGAACCCAATAGACCTGAGCAAAAAAAACAGCTGATAAATACTACACCAATGTGAGCGGCCGACACCTCCAGGTGAGAAATAATGCTTATCATCGATAAAAAAGCCGCCATGAGCATCTGATACCGTCAATCAAGATAAGACCAGAGGGGTATTCGAAGTCATTTCTTATATTTTGTACAGTTGCTCCTATCGATTTTCAGAGCGAATAGTTATGTTCTCGTATAAAGAATAAACCCATAGATTTCCCTAATATATATGTGTTAAAAAAATTATTATCAATAAAATACAGCTTATAAATGTTTGTTTGCAATATCCTGAATTTAACGCAAATGCCTAGCAATGAAATTGCAGTTATGCAATATGGCTTGCATTGAATTGCAATACAACGTCCCCGGCCTTGCATTGAAAATACGAGAGATACTTTGCAATTGAAATTGAACTCGGTTACTTAAATTTTTGTAGATATATACATATATAGCTCATTAGCTCCAAACAGAAGCTAAAACAAAGGTCTACAGCTTCTTTCATGACACTCTGAACCCCGAATCAGGTGACAACGTTGCTGATCCAGTTTAAATGTGCGGCAACAATTGAGACGGAAAATGCAGCAAGCTCCTCTGGCTGAATACATGGGCTTCTCAAACTACCCTAAAATCATCCATAATACGACAAATCATAGGAAGGACAGTTGGGGCTATTGAAAAGCGAAAAAGCCAACGACTACCCGAGGGAAATCATTGACTTGCAACCAAAGTGTTACAGTATGTTACTCGAAACCGAGGCGACAAAATCCGCTGCTAAGGGTGTCAATTACCAGACACAAGCCAAAATAAGACATTACCAATAAAAAGACATTCATAACCAGAAAACATACACAATCTTTGAGACAATACACAACATTCGCGCACAAGAATGCCAGCTTCAAACTGTACGCACTATTAAAAATTGTCTCAGTGTGTTTGAAAAAAGTGCTACTATTTTGATGCGCGCACTACTCTTGCCTATGGGCATCCAGACATTCCCATCCAAATAATTCATTGAAGTTGGACCTACTGTCACTAAAAAAGAGGAAGCAATGTTTATTGGGTGATAATGTTGATGTAAACATGGATTTAACTTGGAAGAGACGTGAGCTTGGGGGAAACCTTCTTTGGCGAGTGTACTCGCGTGAATGACGAAAGCACATCCACGTCATCAGGTTTTATTCTCGAAATGTTCATAATATGCAAATATTCCTTGCATGTAAATGTTGCTAAGATGTTGATGTACATGTTCCTATGTAACCATGTAATAAATAAATAAATTTAAACTTGAACATGTATGATTCATTGCCCACAGTCTTACGGAATGATAGTACGTGAACGTAACCCTTGCAACCGCTTCTAATATGATGAAAATAGATTGATGTAAATATTACTAAGATGTAAAAGTTCCCATTTAACCATGTAAAACAAATAATTATAAACTTGAACATATATGATTCATTGCCCCAGTCATACGGATTGAAAATCCTTGAACGTATATTTGAAGCGCCTTCTATTTGTATCGTAAATAAAGATGTGTACTGACGTAACCGTGACAATATATACATACATACAATGGGGGAAAATAGAGCTTGGATTTATTCAATTACTATAGTTTTTTGCTCTATAATAACAGAAA
Source organism: Gammarus roeselii (assembly GCA_016164225.1). Taxonomy (NCBI): domain Eukaryota; kingdom Metazoa; phylum Arthropoda; class Malacostraca; order Amphipoda; family Gammaridae; genus Gammarus; species Gammarus roeselii. The sequence continues at coordinate 4,000 of SDVV010029597.1, read as the reverse complement.
ACCTACATAATACTGCATTCAATTATGAAGAACCTGTTCTCAGACCTAAGTATGTTAATGATCGAGCAATAAAAGCAAGTTCAAATTCCATTACAACGCTATAAATTCACATTGATATAACAACGGTGACTGCGACACTAAATAATACGATATATACAGCCAAATCGATTAAATACTACAATACCTTATACTATTAAAATAAATAAAATCCTACACATAAAGCCAAATATATCTTGCGGATATGTCAATTCAATATACCCTTACACCGTGGACGAACATTAATTTATACGAGCAAGCTTCTGTCACCAAATTTTCCAAAGCGTATCCAACTTTTTGCCTAGAGGGTCCCCTACTGCATATCCAATAGTGTTATAACAATGTTCCTACCAGCAACAAATAAATTATATACAATGAGCAATAGTTAGTGACAGAGCACACTCTATATATTGGTCTAAAGGATAAAAGGTTATATAAATACTATAAACAGAACAAAGACAACCCTTTAATTCACGAATGAATCCTAAATTCACACACTTACTACCCGAATGCGTGGATTATACCCTATCGATAACGAAATGCCTAAGCGAAGCTGAACGTAGACATGTATCATTACCTTGACAGGGTGTAATGCCACCGTGCGATATAACGAGATAGCATCTAACCCTGAGACAGTGATGGATAGAGGCCTGCCGCAACACTAACGTCCCAGTGGTATAATTTCCAATTGAATGCTATTGTGTGACTGAAATAACAGCGGTGCCTGCGACACTAAATAATACGATAAAAAAAATACTAATAAACAAATATATTCTACGCATACAGTCAACCTCCTTTAATCAAGGCTAACATTTCTTGCGGATATATCAAAGCAATAAACTCTAACGTTAATTCATACAATAATATTTACCCTTTACAATACCTATTTATAAATCCTATCACAACTCTATAAGTGTCACTAAAAACTCTAAATAAGTTATAGGTCGAGCAAAAAAACTAGCAATAAATACCCATTGAAAAAACAGCGGTGCATGCGACACTAAATAATACGATTTGAAAATAACTATATAAGTATACTATTAAAAAAATGATGAAATCCTTCACATACAGTCAACCTCCTATGCACCAGGCCAACATTTCTTGCAGATTTACAAATTAAAGAAACTATAACATTAATTCATACAATTACACCTACCCTTTACAATACCTTCTACAAACCGTCAATAATCATAAACAGTAACCAACAAGCTCCGGGGCGATTTCGGCCCCCATATCCCAAGATGGTTCTCGCGGTACCCATCTCCAGGGCGTTCTCGCGGTACCTATCTCCGGGGTGTTCTTGCAGTACCTATCTCCAGGGCGATTTCGGCCCCCATATATCAGGGCGTTCTCGCGGTACCTATCTCCAGTGCGTTCTCGCGGTACCTTTGTCCAGGGCATTCTTACGGTACCTATCTCCAGGGCGTTTCCGGCCCCCCTTCCTCTATCCCCCGGGCGTTCTCGCGGTCCTTTATATTACTGCTTATCGTCCAACACATGAGTTTGTTCTGCCGCTGCTGCTATCGGCCCCTGTAAGCTGTTGCTGCAGGTTTCGCCCTCACCCAACCAAACCATGAATAAACTATGTCTGCTTACAAATCATATTCATACTCATTAAATTTGTTTGTAAATCCTATCTGCACTTTCTTTTTCAATCTCATCTTGTATTTTGTGATATTACGCTTGGTAATTGATTTGCTTTGAGCTTCACCATCCACTTAGTGGTGAACTGTCGTTTGTGGGTTCACCATCTTTTTGAAAACCTCCATTAAATTTTACTAGGCGGACCCTGTAGGAAATGATTGGCTAAATCAGATGATCAATTTTGATGCAGTAAGAATTCAATGTGGGTGAAAAAAACGCCTGAAATGATCACATTGTTTCATGACAAATGTGTCCATTTGTCGTCAGAGATTCATGCCTTCGTTACGGATTATTTCGTCTGACAGACTTGGTAAGCATGAAATTATAGTATGCTTACCACTCATTTCAGTGAATTTATATTATCCGTACATGTTTTTATACCATTGGCCTATACGATGGAACTTTTATTGATATCAGGACCTGCATTCGCCAATATATTCCGTGAAAGATATACGGGAACTAACTCATTTTTTTTGCGATATAATAAACGTCACATTTTTTAGACAAATTATTTAATGTGAACCGAATTATAAGCGAACTTCGGATTTGAATATTTTTAGTGCTTTTTATTTCGATCTAACGACTTAAGATATAAGGGAGTTAACATTACTTCATCACGTGTTCGAGTTGTCCACCATATGGCAATCTAGCGCGTTCGGAACATTCCTACTGGTATTTACTAAAGCATTGATCTCGGAGGTTCTCTGATCTTTTCAGTTACGCTGTTGTGCGCCAGCGCTCAAAATTATGTAAATGCACATGCTTCTTGGAGAAGGTCTTTGCACTGAAAATTACCAAGGTAGTCCTGACATTGCATGGCAGTCAGATCTCACACAAAAAGGACGAGGCTGATAAACATTTCGATTTTTTTAAGCTCCTGATACTACCGTAGCATGTATACAGTGTACATGCTCGTACAATCGCTTTTTTTGTAAACCTACACACTGTTAGGTATATAGCTGTATTCAATCCGGTTGGCATCGTAAAAGAAATTAGTTGCCCGCATATGAACACTCCAAAATACCTTAATCGACTCACTTTACTTAAGAAAAGGAACAGGGACGGAGCGCCCTTATCGGAGTTGTTCCAGGAGCACTTCTCGGTTAATCCTCTCGGTACCCTAATTCGCGCTGTCATTGGTTTCCTTTCTCTGGGCTCTGATAATAAAATTTTATATCTTGATGGCTTCTTCATCAATTACTGTAGCTGTACAATTTGAATCACATATCTAAAGAACGACGTTGGGTTTTCAGAGAATGTATTTTTTGCCCAAAAAATCCTTCATAAAAAATAGTTTTTTTATGCCAGCATCACAACGTGTGATGCCGTCCTGATACCGCATTGGTGTGGGTTCCAGCGTTCCAAAGTGCCACAGTTATGCTCTCTGAGATAGTCTCCTAAATGTGATAGTTTCCATTGCTCGCTCAGTCTTCTAATTCCTCCATCCGCTCTCACGCCGGGAGGAGTGATGTGCCTCATTCCTACATACACTCTCCGTCAGAGAGGTGTGATGTGCCTCATTCCTCCATCCGCTCTCATGCCGAGATATATGATGTGCCTCATTCCTCCATCCGCTCCCACGCCGAGAGATATGATGTGCCACATTCTTCCACCCGCTCTCATGCCGAGAGGTGTGATGTACCTCATTCCCCCATCCGCTCTCATGCCGAGAGATGTTATGTGCCTCATTCCTTCATCAGCTCTCTTGCCAAGAGGTGTGATTTGCCTCATTCCTCTATCTCCTATCACGCCAAGAGGTGTGTTGTGCCTGATTCCTCCATCCGATCGCGCGCCGAGAGGTGTTATAGGCCTCATTCCTCCACCCGCTCTTCTGCCGAGAGGGTTTATGTGCCTCATTCCTCCAGTAGCAATCACGTCAAGAGGATTGATGTGCCTCATTCTTCCACCCGCTCTCGCGCCGCAAGGTGTGATGGGCCTCATTCCTCCATCCGCTGTCGCGCCAAAAGGTATGATAAGCCCCATTCCTCCATCCGCTATCATGCCGATAGATGTGATGGGCCTCATGCATCCATCCTCTCTCATGCCGAGGGGTGTGATGTGCCTCATTCTTCCGTCCGCTCTCATGCCGAGAGGAGTGATGCGCATCATTCCTCCATCCGCTCTCATGACGGGAGGTGTGAAGTGATACATTCCTCCATCCGCTTTCACGTCGAGAGGTGTGATGTGCCTCATTCCTCCATCCGCTCTCACGCCGAGAGGTGTGATGAGCCTCATTCCTCCATCCGCTCTCACGCCGAGAGGTGTGATGTCCCTCATTCCTCTATCCGCTCTCACGCCGAGAGGTGTGATGAGCCTCATT
>SDVV010029596.1:0-11790 GCA_016164225.1 Gammarus roeselii | reverse complement strand
ACTGGCTGCTCAGGACCACTGGCTGCTCAGGACCACTGGCTGCTCAGGACCACTGGCTGCTCAGAACCACTGGCTGCTCAGAACCACTGGCTGCTCAGGACCACTGGCTGCTCAGGACCACTGGCTGCTCAGGACCACTGGCTGCTCAGGACCACTGGCTGTCCAGGACCACTGGCTGCTCGGGACCACTGGCTGCTCAGGACCACTGGCCGCTCAGGACCACTGGCTGCTCAGAACCACTGGCTGCTCAGGACCACTGGCTGCTCAGGACCACTGGCTGCTCAGGACCACTGGCTGTTCAGGACCACTGGCTGCTCAGGACCACTGGCTGCTCAGGACCACTGGCTGCTCAGGACCACTGGCTGCTCAGGACCACTGGCTACTCAGGACCACTGGTTGCCCAGGACCACTGGCTGCTCAGGACCACTGGCTGCTCAGGACACTGGCTGCTCAGGACCACTGGCTGCTCAGGACCACTGGCTGCTCAGGACCACTGGCTGTCCAGGACAGACTAAACGTCAATGCGCACGGTCCGACAGGCGCGTAGCCAGATTTTCCTCCAAGAGGGATTCTTTTCCGTTATTCATCGAAGGTACCGAGGGTTTTCGTTGTAAAACTTGACCTTCAATATGCATTCTTTGCCGGAAGGCCGAGGTGTTGGAGCGCAGAGACAGAGTCAAGGCTTGGTCTATTAAATGAATACTCAACATAATGATTTCCTCCACAAGATATATTATGTATGTAAAGGCCAATGTTTTAAGTGTTGATTAAATAATTAATAGAGCTAGAAACCTATATTAATGTAGCAGCTTATATATATAATTCATTATATTTTCATTGTTTGTCGTGTCGATTATTTTATAGTGTACTTAACTAGAAAGCAATTTATTATTATACTCTGCTTTTATAAGTAATTGTAATATACAACAATTGTCTTCGTACAACATCCAAAAAGAGATGATAACTAAATATTTACAACCATTTTCAACTAATATTAGAGTCATTAGCGTTTGCTTTCAGAAATGATGTCCACGTCAGGTCAGTTTGACTGGTGCTATAAACATGCATATTACGATGAAATAAGGGTCATTCGTCAAGAGAATACAACCCAGCAGAATTCATGTTCAGTATTACCATCACAGTCGGTGCTCAGTATTACCCTCACAGTCACTGCTCAGTATTACCCTCACAGTCACTGCTCAGTATTACCCTCACAGTCACTGCTCAGTATCAACCTTAGTCACTGCACAGTATTACCCTCACAGTCACTGGTCAGTATTTCCCTCACAGTCACTGCTCAGTATTACCCTCACAGACACTGCTCAGTATTACCCTCACAGTCACTGCTCAGTATTACCCTCACAGTCACTGTTCAGTATTACCCTCACAGTCACTGTTCAGTATTACCCTCACAGTCACTGCTCAGTATTACCCTCACAGTCAATGCTCAGTATTACCCTCACAGTCACTACTGTCCTTTAGAGAACAAATAAATTCCACCTACTGAATTTACCAGAAAACCGGAGACTCACTATAATAGAATACATTTTGCATTTATGTAAAGTAATGCGAGATAAATATACAGTCGGTAATCCAAAATATTGCGACGAAGTCGTTGACAGAAACAAAGCTGATCCTGTGTGATCCTCAATTGTGAAACCGTGTCTGCAAGTATGTGTACATATACATACACATACTTAAAGACACGGTTTCATAGCACGCAAACTAAAAACATTCTAGTGGTAATAAAATATGGGGGGTGATATATGCAGTGTGGTTATAAATACATATATGTAAATGCAAGAAGAAAGAGAGAAATAACGATGGAGGTTTGATTGCATGTTGCAGTTCAGCGCACGAGCTTCACTGTTCAGCGCAAGAGCTTCACAGTTCAGTGCAAGAGCTTCACAGTTCAGCGCACGAGCTTCACAGTTCAGCGCACGAGCTTCACAGTTCAGCGCAAGTGCTTCACAGTTCAGCGCAAGAGCTTCACTGTTCAGCGCAAGAGCTTCACAATTCAGTGCAAGAGCTTCACAGTTCAGCGCACGAGCTTCACAGTTCAGCGCACGAGCTTCACAGTTCAGCGCAAGTGCTTCACAGTTCAGCGCAAGATCTCCACAGTTCAGCGCAAGATTTCCACAGTTCAGCGCAAGATCTCCACAGTTCAGCGCAAGAGCTCCACAGTTCAGCGCAAGAGCTCCACAGTTCAGCGCAAGAGCTCCACAGTTCAGCGCAAGAGCTCCACAGTTTAGCGCAAGATCTTCACAGTTCAGCGCAAGAGCTTCACAGTTCAGCGCAAGAGCTTCACAGTTCAGAGCAAGAGCTTCACAGTTCAGCGCAAGAGCTTCACAGTTCAGCGCAAGAGCGTCATAGATTCACGGTAGCACTCTAGATGCATAAAACATAACAATTGCATTAATTAAGCGACCAAAATATACACATTTCATCTGGCAATAGAGAAACGACATTAATAATTTGTTCACCGTTAATAATGATCAAATACCGTTGGGCGAAAGGAACCCACAACCCCATCAAGAAGGACAAATTATTTCTGTGATTATTCAAGATGTCAGTTGCTCCTCGACGTCCACCTCGTGAAGCCGCGAAATGGAAGATTCCTGCCAAACGTGTTGGTCATATAAGCTTTTGACCAGTGTACACTTCCCACGAACGTGTTATGAAGGTGTTGACTCCACTTTTACTAGTGCGCACTGCCCATCAATGTGCTATAAAGGTTTTAATTTCACTTCAGTACAATAAAATGTAGTTACGACAAACTGTAGATGTGATATTTGGAACAAATCAGAAATCTATGTGGCTCACGACAATTTTTTTTCAGTTCATAAGCAACATAAATCCTGAGAAAGGATGGTATTGCAGCTACCAAGTAAGGGCGAGGAAAGACAAACGGATTTTCCGAGGTTGGAGTGATAACATCATCTAGATTTCCCCACAGGTAAGTCCATTCCCACACAATTCGGGGGTTTAGAAAACCTATATGGAAACTACACGGCGATATTCACAGTGTACGCATATGCATGTCAGTTTGTGGACAGTTTTATAAGAGGAAGTCATTTGGAACCTTGTGGACGACTTTGATTTCCGCAGTATAGCGAAGAACTTACGTGAGACACCATTGAGGTAATGTTTAGACATAGCAATCGAAAATGGGCTGGTCATGAAAAGACGTTCAAAAAACATTCTGTTTTGATTCAGTTTCATATGATCATACCAAACGAAATACGTGAATTTGCAGTCAGAGTTCCCCTAACATTTGAGCAGCCTTCATCAATCAACTTATGAAACGAATATGGATGAATTCAATTAAAAGTCGGCAGATACAAACAGAAAAATGCAAACCATTAATTTACATGTGGTCATGAAGTCAATAAGCGTGTCTGTACTCAGTTTAGTCTTTTGTCCAAGGCCAGGATGTTGACGGAATCTGTTGTAACACATGTTTGTTCACAGCTGGTTCCTCTGAGTGCCATTTAACTCACTGTGTCTCCTGGGAGGAGAGTTGATATTGAGGCACTGAAACATGCACTACCATAGCGTCCCAGAGCTGATTAACACAGTCGTCTTTCTTGTTTGGTTTCTGAGGTATTTCACGTGACTTTCCTAGGTTTCCAGGAAACCTTCTACCAACTTTCTCCCTTCAGGAGGTCCCAACCGTTTCAATTGCGTTCTTCTATCATTTTCAGCCTGGTTACAGGCGTTCAGCTCTCACACAGGCGTTTTAACTGCTTCATTTACTTCTCAACTAGTTATTGCTTGGAGAAAATTTCAATGATTTTTCGTAGTTGAAATTTGGAACACCGCATCATCCAGCTAAGATTTCTCCAAATAACCTCGCTTATTTGTCGTCATCGATAGACGCAGTGTATGATTTTAATGTAAACTGCTGTACTTTATTCAACGGGTCTTAGTTTCTAATTCAACGTATGCACTGCATCTGTAACATGACACATAATAACAGATGTTATGTTCAATTCAAGTTGTTTACTATTCGTCTTTGTCCATACATAATAACTGGGATCTTCATCCTACGTTTAGTCAAATCATTCACACATTTCCAAGGACCATCCATTAGGATCGATCTCCGTGCTAGTTCCTCTTGGACGAGTTGATGAGGTATTTGCAACAGTGCGTGAGGAGGTGCTTCTCAGTGGGCGTGTTGAGGTGAGGGTTAGCCGCATTGGCAGCGCTCACTTCTCTTGTGTAGATGTCCATCCCGAACTGACCCTCCTCGGGGAACGTCAAGCTGAACGTCACGGTATCATCTTCAACCCGGTGGCTGACGTACTTGTTGAGGCGCTTTTCTTCATAGCCGTTGCGGTGGAGGGTGGCCATGAAGTCTGTGAGGGGGCGCGTCATGCGAAACTGGGGGCAGACACAAGTTAGTTACATGGAGGAGGAAGTGAAGACAAAGAATAACCTTTCACAGGGGTCCCATACTAAGTCTTTGTATATGACGCAAATGACAAGATCTTCTCGATTGGGGACTAAGATAATCTCGTATTGGTTTAGGGGAGGATGACCAGCCTTGTTACCATGAGGAGTTAATGCACTACCGATCACCTACCTTGAGATCAACCTCCCTTCCTGCAAAGACGAGGGCGTCTAGATGAGTTATGGGCTCTAGTCCAAAGAGCCTCGTGGCCTTGACGGGCCCCCATTCCCCCGAGGCACAGTCCGGTAGAGGAACCATCACCGTCTGCAGGTCCTCACAAACGATCTTGAACTTGCACACGCTCTTGAACTTCATTGGCTCCCCGGTGAGGTACTCGCGTGGAGTGACGGCGTTTGCGAAGATATCCAGGAGCAGCGCGCCCGAGCAGGGAGCGTGTACGCGGAAGGCAACCATATCACCCACGACAGACTGAAGGGTGAGGGTCGTAATAAAGTAAGTTGACCTCAATCACTAGGCCTACTCTTTTTTTTATATTTTGAAATGTAACGCATTTTAATTCAGAAGATAATTAAACCTAAATGTGCAGTGGCAAAAAAATATACTATTTGTTGAATTTCCCTTTCTAATCAGACTCCTTATTACTAATAAAATACTATGGTCCTGATCACTGAAGGTCAGAAAGAAGTTTCCCCTCAATTCCACCAAAGTTTTTGAAGGATAAATATCTTGTCTTACAAGAAAACTATCTTCTCAATCTTGTACAGTAGTGGAAAAAAGTTCAGCAGTGGTTCATCTTTAACGCGGACACAAACAGAACTAATTCCCTAACACTGGAACCTTTACAATTTTTGTGAAGGTATTTTGCCTTCAACAAAGCCTGCTGAATTATTTAGGCCAAGCAAATCTTCCCTGCGATAAAAAAATCGTGAAAATTTCTCATTCAAACAGTCGTAATTTTGTCAAATCGTGGGTAAGACAGCAAGACTTACCATATAAACAACTAATAGGATGTTGCAAACTGCTGAACGTTATTCGCTGATAATGGGTTGACAAACTTCATGTTCTTGGACAGTACTACGAGGTATAAATTAGATTAGAGTGATGAGGCTTTCTAGCGCGCTGAAACCATCCTCCTTCTGGAGCCGAAAGTCAAATCAGCAAACAGTGCTGCATCAAATTATTCTTTCTTCTTGACCTAAATGTTTTAGTTAGGTTTACTACTGCTCACAGTCAATGTCCTTTACGCGGCGTCCGACAATGGTATGTACGGTAGCGAACGGAAAATTCCTTTATGGTTAGTCTACAACCGAAATAACAAATTCGGCTTTTCCATAGTGGAATTAACTCTACATCTAACATTATTATGGTATTATAGCTGGACAAAGCTTCTTAATGAGTAATATCAATTAAATTACCAATGAGTTTAAATATCTAGAGGAAAATTAATAATAGATTTTTCTAAATCTTCATTCATAAACGAATTATCTTTTGCTACTATACGTGTGCCACAGGAGGTACAGGAACTCTACGGTGCTGAGGCTATTTGGTCACAGCACTCCTCGGGTGGCAGTGCTACTGTACGGGTGCCACAGGAGGTAAAGCAACTCTACGGTGCTGAGGCCATGTGGTCACAGCACTCCTCGGGTGGCAGTGCTACTGTACGTGTGCCACAGGAGGTACAGCAACTCTACGGTGCTGAGGCCATGTGGTCACAGCACTCCTCGGGTGGCAGTGCTACTGTACGGGTGCCACAGGAGGTACAGGAACTCTACGGTGCTGAGGCCATGTGGTCACAGCACTCCTCGGGTGGCAGTGCTACTGTACGTGTGCCACAGGAGGTACAGGAACTTTAAGGTGCTGAGGCCATGTGGTCACAGCATCCTAGAGTTCTTTATTAGCCACTGAAAGGGAGAATAGTTTGAACCGGTGCGTGTGTATTTGAGTGTGCGTGTCTATGTGGGTCTCTGTTGAAAGAAATTTGAACCTAAACATGCGATGCAAATGAGGTAGATGAGATGCAAATGAGGAGAGATAGTGAAGGATGTAGAAGAACAGAATCTGAAGGGTGTTCACCCCCCCTCCCGCCCGATTGAACCGTGACTCCGTGAACCTAACAGATGCTTTGGGGGGGGGGGGGTACTACGAGGAATAACAAAAGGTTTACCAAGACCTCGGCTGATGGGCCGTTATAAAGTTATAAAATATCTCTTCTTTTTTTCGTCAATATTCTGAAATTTCATTTCATGTGACGATGCCAATTGAATTACAAAGCTAACGACCCTTGCACGAAAGGCTTAGCAAATTTAAATGAGTAGATCTGGAGATGCTAAAGATTCCGTGAACAAAACAACCCCAGAAAGTTCTAACCAGGTTCAGCGACATTCAATATCAGAGCCTACGAATGAAACTGAAAAAATTGTGTGATTTTCAATAGGAACGGCCTATTATTCCCACTTACTGTGATGCTAGCGTAGGAGGTTGAAAAAGCAGTGAATTATAATACTTTTGATAACAGTCATCAAAACAATTAACCTTCGAGCGTAGTTTGTACCAATTTGGAATTGATTGTTTAAAGTTTACGAGGTGGGCATGGAGACCCTCTTAAAAAATTCCAGCATAAGATCGAGAAATTGTCGACAGCCTATCTGGCATCTATCAATCTCTATTCTGCCGAGCCTCGCATGGGATTTTTGCCGTTTTCATTTATGGAACCATAACGAAGTGTTGGAACTCCGATGCTAAGTGTTGAGTATCGCCCGCCCTCCGTCCTCACCTGCATGACGAAGCGCTTGAGGGACGTGCTGTCGTACGTGTCCTTGTCAGAGTCGTAGAGCTTGAGGTTGTAGTGGAAGATGAGCGAGGACTGCAAGTCTGGGGGCATGCCTAGCCGGATGGTGGCGGCTCCTGAAGGTGCAGAAAGTCACATTAGGAAAAAATTGAGACCACAAATAGAGGTTACAAGCCGAGATTACAAATCAAGACTACAAATCGAGATTACAAGCTGCGGCTCGCATGCAGTCTGTAGCGAGCCCGTCTCTTTAGGACTAAATGCTTTTTGAAGTTTATTGTCAGAAAGGGCACCGCGAAAGTTCTAATTGGGCTAAAATCAAATATCAAATTTGAAGAGAGACTATAAAGAGTTTTGTAATGAACTGCAGTGGAACTCTGCCATTGTTGATCCTCTTAAATTCAGGCTATTGTACGTATGTGATCCGATTCCTTAACATCTGTGAGTTCTAATTGTGTGATACGTGATCTACAAAAAGGGTTATGTTCAAAGCTCAATTTTTGAGGAAAACAAATTAAACCGCTTCATGGGAAGTAGACGTGGAGCTCTGCGTGAGTTGACGTTCTTTGATTTGGGCAACAAATCGTCAAAATCCATCCACTGTTGGCCCTTCGCATTTCCGCTAAGTTTTTTCCGCTCTTGTAGCAAAGTAAGATTTAGTCATTCCATTTGAAAATTATTCAAACGACAATCATTTTATAAGCGAGTGAACGATATTCAAATATTATAAGTGGAATTAATTAAGCAGCGCTGCTGAAGTTCAAGCCCTGAGAAGCACATGATTTCAGAGTACAAAAAATTGAGGAAAAATAATAGTTCGTTTCTCGTTGTTGGTTAATCTTGACTAACAAATCCCGATTTATTTTTATTTTTTACAATAAAGTATGCTTGTTGATTCCAATTTCCCATTGCAGTTATATCTCAACTGTGGCTGGCTGATTTCTGCATTTTAAGTTTGGAATACAGACAGATACAGACTCTAGGCCGGTGTGCGAGTTTCATACACTCAAACTCGCACACCTTAGCCCTTTTACGCAAAAGGGTCCAGCCGGGAACCCGGTAACACACCCTCCGGGTCATGAGTGCGGTTCGAGGTCAGTGTCGGCATCAGGGCCCGACAGTGTGACTGGTTTACCCCTGCCGCGTCTGAATTATTTATTTATTATTTGCTTTCATGTTCCACCGTGCCGCGTCTGAAGACCGGACTCCCTCCGCCCACAACTATCCCGTCTCTCAACGATAGGCCTAGGGCGGGAAAGCACATCAGGGCAGCGTCAATACTCATCCGTTCACAATCATTCTCCACTCACGCTCTCTCGCTACCTCCACACTCACGTCTCTCCTTCTTAACGCTTGCTTCACACCATCCATACACCCAAACTTCAGTCTCCCTTCATCCATCCTCACCATGTGCCCGAACCATCTCGGAACACGCGAATCAACTTTGTCCTCTAACTTCTTCACCATCCCGTTCTGATTCCAACCACGTCGTTATTGAACCTGTCTCTTAGCGACACTCCAGGCAGCTCCTCAAACACTTCATCTAGAAAACATTCAACCTTCTTCTCTACTCTGCTCTCACCCCCCCTCTCCCCCGTCTCAGCTCCATACAGCACAGTTGGGACGACGAAACCTTCATACAGCACTCTCTTTGCTTCCATTTGCAACGTCCTGCAGCTCATTACGCTCTTCAGTGCATCCAACACCTTACACCCTCCTTCACTAGCGACTTCACCTCAGTTTCCACCAGCTCAGTCTTCTCCGCATGGAAGCCCAGATACTTAAAGCACCGAACTTCTTCCAACAACTCTCCATATAGGAGGACACTAATTCTGCTCGCATCGACAGTCCTTGAGCATCTCATTACTTTACTTTTACCTGTGTTTGTTTGAAGCTTCCTTCTCTCACACACTTTGCCAAGCTCAGACACTAGCCTACATAGAGTCTCCTCTGAATCCGCCACCAGCGCCGTATCATCCTCAAAATAGCAACTGGCTCAAATGCCAACTCCGCCCACTCGCTTCCAACAGCTCCAAGCCACAAACCAGCACACTCGCGTTCACCTTCCTGACCACTCCGTCTATATAGAGACTGAACAGCCAGGGAGACATCACACAACTTGTCTCAAACACACTTTCACTGTGAACCAATAACTCACCTTATCTTGCTTCCCACTCTGACACATGCTCGGCTGCCAACATAGAAACTCTGCACCGCTTTCAACTGATTTCTGCCCACTCCATACAAACGCAACACCCTCCAGAGCGCTTCCCTGTCAATCCCGTCGTATGCCTTTTACAGATCCATGAAGGCCCAGAACACATCCTTTCCCTTTGCAAGGTAATTCTCACAGACCTGCCCCACTGCAAAAATCTGATCGGCACACCCACTACCACTCCTAAAGCCACACTGTTCCTCTCCAATTGTGCAATCCGTACATTCTCGAATCCTTTTGATCAGCACTCTCTCATACAACTTACCGACCTCACACAACAATCTGATACCTCTTGAATTGCAGCATTCATTTTTATCTCCTTTGCCCTTATACAGTGGGACAATGCAGGCACTGCGCCCTTCAATCGGTACCACGCCCGCCACAAAACAAATGTTCAGTAGCATTACCAACCATTCGAAAATCGTTATTCCACCCTTTTTCAGGCACTCAGTCGCAACGCCATCCAAATCAGGGGCTTTCCCTGCTTTCATCACCTTCACCGACTCCTGCATCTCTTCCCTAGTAATGTCCGCAGCAAGTCTCTCTCCAAAAACCGGCATCCGCGCACCACCACCACCCACAGCAACAATGTCAGCCTCTCTGTCATTCCGTTCTTTCCCTTTTTCACCCTCTTCACCTCTTCCCTGAACATCTTTTTGTTATTATATAAATTCTGGCACAGCCATCTGCCCCACTTGGCATAGCGTACCTTTTGGCTCTTCTCAACTTTTGCTTTACCTCCTTCTTCTTCTCCTTAAACCGACTTTGCCTCCAACCATTCCTCAAACGCTCTTCTCTTCTGCGCCACCACCAGTTTGACCTCCTCGTTCCACCACTCGCAGCCGTTCCGTCTGCACCCGCCAACACGTCCCACACCACACATATTTCTCGAATCTCTCATCAACGCATCTCTGAACGTCTCCCATTCTTCCTCCACATCTTGCAGGTCCTGCCCTCTAACGTTGTCAAATTCCGCCCTCAACGCCCGCTGGAACTCCTCCGCTCTGCTTTTCTCGTTTAGCTCGCTCACTTTTACTACCTCTCTTCTTCCTCCCACTCTTTTGGTTCCCTTCTACCCATGCTCCACTCTTAATCTTCCTTCCACCAGCAGATGGTCAGACACTCCTCCACCTTCTCATCTCAACACCCGCACATCCAACAGCTTTCCCATCACTCGCCTCGAAATGTGGATATCTCGCTTCTTGAACAGGCTGTTTCCGACGACCAGCTCCTGCTCCATGCATAAACCTATGAGATTTTCTCCACAGTCATTCCTACCAGGAACGCCATACCTCCCTCTGACGTTATCCACTACTACATCTCCCACTCTCACATTAAGGTCGCCCACTACAACCACACTGAATTGACTTCGGAAACTCTCAATACACTCGCTCACGTCAGTTCAAAATTGCTTCATCTCCTCCTCACTCCTCTCGCTGCCAGGTCCGTACGCACTCACAAATACCCATTTTTCTACGCTAAACTTTACCTTCACCCACATCGATCTTGAGGACTCCTCTTTGTACTCAGTAACGCTACTTGTCAGTCGATCACTCTATAACAACACCACACCTTCTCGTGCCTCACCATCATCCACGCCTGACTTTCTTCCACTTACCCCTCCAAACTCACACTCGCTCTTACCCTTCAACTTAGTCTCACCTAAAAAATATATATATAAATTCACGATTTATGTGATGCATAAATGTAAATAATTCATAAATTATAAAATTTCAAGAAGTTATGAAATCAGTAACATTTTTCAAATTGGTTTAGGATCATTTTTTCCGCAATAATACCGTAATAAATGTAGAAAATTACTCATTGGAAACGCTCGGTTTGTTTCCTCGTAACCGCTACTCATTTAAATTCCGTCTCACTCCCCCCCCTTTTCACTAACCAGTGGAGTCTGTGTACATAACAGCCTTTGTGTTATCATCTGGGAAGTAAAGGCCGTAGCGGAAGAAGAGCGACCTGACGAAGGGCAGCTCCTCGAAGTCCCTCAGCGAGATGGTCGTCTTCAAGAGCTGCCACTCTGACTGAAGGGGGAAGAACTCGTAGATGAACTCCTTCGGGTCCGTCAAGAAGTAGTGGTCATCGTACTCGTACCTGCAACAGAACGATTGAGTATCCTACTCGTAACTTCACAGCTTGCATGATGATTCATTTCACTCGCTCCATCTCGTGAGTGCTCTTCATTCACTCACTCCATGTCGTGAGTGCTCTTCATTCACTCACTCCATGTCGTGAGTGCTCTTCATTCACTCGCTCCATGTCGTGAGTGCTCTTCATTCACTCGCTCCATGTCGTGAGTGCTCTTCATTCACTCACTCCATGTCGTGAGTGCTCTTCATTCACTCGCTCCATGTCGTG
>SDVV010029595.1:0-11790 GCA_016164225.1 Gammarus roeselii | reverse complement strand
AATTAAGATAACAAAACAGCCGCAAGTGCTCGTGTTTCCTCGATAGAAGAGTCTGGGATAGTTGGCGAAGATGGGCAGTGAAGCAACAGTGGAATTAACGCATCCATCATTGAGGGCTACCAAGTTCATCCAACTGCATCGCCGTATGAGTAAAGGACAAGCCTGCAAAGCCTGGCCTCCCCATTCTGGAATGCCTGAAAGGATGGAGCAAGCACCTGCTACCTTAATGTATAAAAAAATTCAACATTTGAGCCCTGTCGGTCGCTTTGATTTGCACCACATCGATAGCAGAAACCTTTCTTTAGATCTCCATCACACGAGTCTGTAGCCAACTACCAGCTGTGGTCTATGATACTGAATCCGTAGATGCGTTTAAAATCCCACTCGACAAACCCTAGTAGAATGGTGTTGAATTGTGATATCCTCGCCTGGACGAGATCGTTAAGACCATTTGAGGAGGTTGCCACTTGATAAGCAAGCTTGTGAAGACAGGCCTTTGCAGGCAACACAGGCCTGTGCAAGCGACTCAGGGCTGTGCATGCAACACAGGGCTGTGCAGGCAACACAGGGCTGTGCAGGCAGCACAAGGCTGTGCAGGCAACACAGGGCTGTACAGGCAACACAGGCCTGTGCAGGCAGCACAGCTATTATACACTGCCTTGGAGGTTGGACGTATAATGCAGAATATCAATTCAGTTACTGACATTGGTAAACGCCACCAAGCACTTGGGGGGCTCAAAATAAATCAGAAAGAACAACCAGTGTCGTTGAGGACGGAAAAGTTCTAACGTATCAGTTCAGATCTGGGAACTAGAAAGCGTAGTTGGTCATCCAAGAATTCTCAATGTAGTTGTGTGAAGTAAATTTTGTAGGGATCACGGCACTGGAAACAGCCCCTGTATGATGGGAGCGGTGCCGAGAGTGGCGAGCAGATTTAAGAAAACGGCCTTTCCGTACTGATCCTCCCGATTTCATGGCGGTATCCATGTTGCTAACTCTCGAACCAAGTACCCCATGTATCATTCACATTGTTCGTTAGACGACCGAAAGAAGGCTCTGGTATAGCCTCACCGCCGGTCACGAAAGGTACCCTCTTTCCACGGCTGGCGCAAACTATACGTGCTTATGGAATCTTCTCCTGGCTCATTTACTACGACATGTTTGTGTTTTTTAAAAACTCCTTCCCGACAGAAAGCATGGAACTCCAATTTCCATTTCCCGTGTAGTATCAGCACAAACCCTTGAGATGCTGCATTGCATAGAGCACTAAATTACGGTTACTATACGGTCTTCGCCTTTCTTGTCAGACAGCCGCGCTGCCAAGAAACATACGACAACGTCGTGTGATGCAGCCAAATTGATATGGGAGGCATCAAAGTAAGTGCATCTAGGGACAAATGTTATTAGAAGGGCACGAGGATGGCGCATTCTAACCATCTAAGTTGACACGATGTCGATGCTTTGGATGCGAAAAAACTAAAAAGTGGTGCGAACTCTTGGGCGTGAATGTACTTTGAAAGTTTCTGTAACGTTTGAGATGCTTTTGTATTCGAGGGAAAAATGTAATCAATTTTGAAATAATTTTGTGGTACATAGTAAACTAGTCATTCTATGAGTGATGCGATGATCTCTAAGATGGATGATTCTAAAGATTGTTACCATATAAATACTTCATCAACCAAAGTTTATATCACATTTATTAAAAATTTAAGGTCGGTGTGCGTTTTCTGTGCAGCGCGATCCTACATAGCGCCAGTAACAGAACAGGTTTTTCAAAAAATATATATATAGCTTTTGATGTCCCAAATTGCTGGTCATCTGTTCTGCATAACGATGATTAATTTATTAATAATGTTTTAGAGGGGATACAAGTGAATTAATCATTACTGCATTTTGATGCTGTGTTGCATAGCGCCCTACACGAGGAGAACCTGGAAATGGATGGAATAATGATTTGTTCATTTGTAAGATATGTTTGATTAGCTGTCAATGAA
The DNA here is from genome assembly GCA_016164225.1 of Gammarus roeselii. Lineage (NCBI taxonomy): Eukaryota > Metazoa > Arthropoda > Malacostraca > Amphipoda > Gammaridae > Gammarus > Gammarus roeselii. The sequence goes on along the minus strand of SDVV010029595.1, from coordinate 9,796 downwards.
CAATATATAATGCAATAGAGTCATTGTGGAAAATATTTTGGATACTATTATTTCCGATGAGCTATTAAACATGCTATTACAATTGTGACATCCTAAGTATTTTAATAATGGTTTTTATTAAAGTTCTTTTGTAGTTTAGCACAAGTTATGTTAAGAATAAACTCAAATTTATATAAAGAAGCCAGCTTATATTGAGACTAGATGCCAAAAAATTTCAAACTGGCAATTTATTTAGTTAGGTTCAAATATTCATGTTGAAGGCTTTCTCCAATTCATGTTTTAGGTGTAGTCATTTTAATTAATTATTATGGTCATTAACGAGAAGAACTATGACTGAGAGTGGATCGGGTGCGGGATGGAAATATGGGAGTGGGAGGGGAAGAGAGGTACTGAGGGTGACTGAATTGAATGAAAGAATGAAGAACAGGTACCAGCAGCATTTGATAGAACAGGTACCATCAGCATTTGATAGAGGAATATGACAAAATAATATAGGGCTAAGGCTTGGATATCCTAAGATCGAATATGAAACGTTTTGGGATATAGTGTTGATGTGATCCAGTGGATGGTGTGCGTCGTTTGGGAGCGAGTTGGAGGAAAGGTTGAGAGTGGTGGGACGAGGTCAAAATGGCGGTAACGAAGAAAAGTTAACGCTAGATATTAGGTAGGATTTGTACGGGTGTGGAACTTATTCTCATACTTCGCAAGTTATGGTTGCGTCATGGTTGCTGTAAATAATTTGATTGATCAGTATTTGTATTTTTTCAGACATTATTACAATTTGTTAATTGCTGTTAATGAGTTTCCACATGGATTGTGCCCTACTCTAGAAATAATTTGCCCTAAATTCTGCTATGGACATAATATGTTACATCCGTTTTTAGGTTTCTATAGAAATGTTTCATATATGAATTAGGTGTGGAAGAATTTATTAGGATTCTAGCTCTACTGTAACTGATTACTAAAGAAACAGGTTTTTGAAAGCATTATTCCAGCCTATTTGATGAAAGACTTAGTTATGCGTACCGGTATTATGTCTTGTTAAGTTAACTACGAGGGATCCAGGGTATGCTGTGTCTCCCCTTGTGTAAAAATGGGATTAGAGTTCTAGGGTATTTCTATACAATTTTGATTTTTTCCCAATAAAATTACTTCACGTAATTTTATTACATTCTTGGTAGAGTTAATCGTTTTCACTTCATGTTAGATTAGTTTTAATTGGAGATATATTTAAATTTACAAGGATTGCGTTTTTTTTTCACAAGTCTTGTTTATTTTGTAATGGGGGTGACCTGTTAGGGAGATCGTTTTGGCAGAAAAAGTTTGCCAGTTACAGTTGATATAATAAGATTTCGGTCATATATAGAATGTCCGATCTAATCAAACATTCACTCCATCCAATTGGGCTTCTTACTGAAAGTCTGTGGTTTCCAAATCAACGAATTCACTCGATTTGTAACAAGTTTTTTTGTCCCTGTATAAATTAGTTTTACGTCATCTGAGGTTATGTTGTCTGGGTATATTTTTGTATAAGCATAGAACGGCACCTCACAGAGCCTTTTTTTTAGATTGGATTGGTCATTGGTAGTCGGTACTGTTCGAAATTATTGATAGCGTTTGCTGTTTACAAGGGATGTTGGTCTTGTCTTAGCTTGCTATAGAAAAAAGTCATCAACGGTAACAATTTGTTATAGGTTTGGGATTTTTCAATAGAATCACTCCATTTTATTGTTGATCGTATACATGATTGTATACGGAGCCGAAATCGACACATGTATGGCATCACGCATAAAACATGTTTCTTGTAGATGTATACGGTATCGGTGTTGGCTAATGTACTGGCAGCATGTGTACACATTTACATATATACTCGTATATACGTTCACGGTGTCGGTGCCATCACCTGTGACAGTTCATGTTGAAACACATAAACTTATGTATGCGTATACGCTGCCAGTACCGGCACTATATACGAACACACACACACACACTCATACATATATGTATGTACGTACACGGTGCCGTTCTAGTACCAGAAGCGCGAGTCTACAACTGTTTGTTTTCATTATTTCCGCACCACATGCACATATTTTCACGGCAATCCATTTCAAGTTTCAAATAATTCATATGAAAAGCAGGCATCTCTCCACATTACATTTATTATTGCTGTTTAATCCTTGCACGAAATATTATCATTCCCACCAGTATTCTATTTAGTTCATATACACACATATAATTTCTCCATTTCACTACATTCGGTTAATCATGTTTTCCCTTGGCTAAATTGTTTGCGGTCAGATCTATCCAGTCCAACTTCTCCAAACCTAAACAAGAAATATACATCATCATTCAAAGTTTCATGCTTATGCAAGATTTTTATTCATTTATTTTATGTTGTATTCATATCGAAACACTTCAACAGTCTGGATACACTGCTCCAAATTTAGATTGAAAAATAACGCCTTACGTAGCTTACGTAGTTTGTTTGAATGTGATAAGAAGTTCATATCCTATACCACTTTCTTATAAACAGTCCGCTTGTTTCTCACTGCTTTGGGTATCCTGTTCCTTCTCATATATTTTGGCTATCCTGACCCGTCTCAATACCTTCCATCACTACAGCTTGTGAAATCACCAACATATGATTTTCATTCTATTCCATTTAATTTCCATGTTCCATACGATGGCGCTGCTTCTTCATTAAAATAATTTTATTTCTTCTCTGCAAATAACACAAACACACACACACGTTTTTGTCATTCACATTAGAATTCCGCCAAATAAAGCTCGATCGCCTCTTTCCACAACGGAATCACATTTCAATTGACCTATCATTATCACGTCTAAAAAAAATATCCCTGATAGTTGTACGGTATTGTTTAATCTATAGTGATCGCCATTATGAGCTTCGCTCTATTCGTTGAATCACCTTATACCGACTTGCTCATAATTTCATAAGCTCCAACAATTCCGTCCACCCAGTGTCTGGATAGGCATTATCTTGATATCATTTTTTTTCTCGTCGCACATATTCCCATGGCACATCATTTTTTGTCTCATTCATCATGATAAACAATTATACTGCATGAATAAACATTTATAGCTTACATGCCCATCATTTGTTGTTGATTTTCGGTTGCTACATACATCATTGATGCAATCTACTCTTTTGATTTGTAACAACACAGTTCATACATCACACCAAACCCGACCGCTCACTTAACATAATTTTTCTCTCAAAATCCTTTATATATTACATGTTTTTTTTACATGCGAATGCTCATAGCAAGACCGTTCAACCGATTACACACGTTCAATACTCTTCATCCTCAACAAATTGTTGCATGCGAACCAGATTTTCTTCCGTTACTGAGATAAATCAATGTTCATTGCCTCAGCTTTATTACGCATGAGAATATTTTCCACCTTGATCATATCAATTTCATGATTTACACTAATATTACCTTTGAACTCTGTCACATACGACTATAATATAGTAACACCAGTTACCCTAATCCTACTTCTTGTTATCGTCTGTATATGAATGATATCCCCCACTCGTTTGATTCCTGTTTTACCTATCCTGAGATAACTGTTATTTGCAACACTAGTCAATATTTGTTCGGACAGACTCTATCATAAGCAGAAATTTCTTCGTTAATCACATGTAAACTAATTTTCAAACGTAAACAAACATTTTGATTATTTTGATGATGAGACTTGCGTCTCCACTTACACTCAACGTATCAAAGACTCAAATATCGGTAGGCAGTTAGCTAATGTATTTCGATTACATGCTGCTCCTTCTTTGCTTATGAGGGCAAACGAGCATTGGATTATGATACCCCATTGAACCATTTCCACACTCTCCACTGGACTCAACGGTTTATCTCTGCATAGTTTTTACCCCGATAGGGAAATATGTAATAAGATTCATTAAAACCTTGTTACTATTTCGGTAAAGCGAGTAATTTAACGTCACTTAACGACAGGGATCTGCTCGCACATCGCAATTTTAAACATGCCCGGCCCGGATCACACAGGCATGTTGGGCAGTGGCTCTCTAACTCACACCCACAGATAACCGACATCATTTGCTACCCAATAGACACAAGAGGGATAGCTGTGGTCCTTCCTACTTCATTAAAAATTAGTCTTTCATTTGTGTCAAATTCCTTCAAAAACCGCTCGTTGCTGCCCAAACAGGTTATTCCACAATAGACGAAGAGGCACTTGTAGTAATGTAAGGGCTGAAACAATCTATGTATACTTTATGAGAGGTTAGTTTGAAGCACGAACCGATCACAAACCACTGCAATAACATGTGGGGTCAAGAAAACACCATTTTCATCAATTGAAGGACAAGATTACAGGGGAGAAACCTACGACTGAGATCGTACTTTTATCCGAGTATCAGTTTATTTTTGCAAATCCTACTACATAAGTGGATGTCTCTCACGATTACCTCTAGTTAATTTAACCAATTAGTTTGTTTCGTTGGTAAGAAATTTTCAGTCATCTTATGTGACGCAAAATAAAAAAGAAAGGATACTAAAAAGGATACATTATAATCCCAAAGCAGGCTAACGTCCTGTATGGGTTCCTTTTTACGGTTACTGGTGGCTATGAGAAACCTCATCATCTTTGCGGAAGAACAAAATAATGTCATCGTCCAATAACTGCATCATGCATGTGAACAAATAAGTGATCCTCAATTGTTGCCGCGGTCAGGTATTGAAACTATTACTCCCCATCTATGTATTACCTAGCGATGGACGAAGAAATATATGCTCAATTAAAGCTTACAGTGCGCTTAATTCAAGGAGTGGAGGGCCGAGACCATCAATTAAATGGTAACGAATACCCAACAAGCCCAGCTTATCTCAAAAAGGGGTTATTCTAGTGGTGGTATGAGCAAAACTCGCTATATTTAGGCGAAGGTAGTCAAGATTTCAGTTCTGATGCTACAATTCAGGTGTTATCCCCTAAATTTTCTTCACAGAAGCTTCTGGTCATATTTTGTTTTAGCAAATCAGAGCTCATTCACGTCTGAAGTATTTCAAAATTACTTAGCAGGGAAGGGGATGAATCATGTCCTTGCACCCGCGCACAGCCTCAGTTCCAATAGACGAGTCTAACAAAGCGTCGGCATATTAATGAATGATCTTTGCAAAGTATCTGGCAGTATAAAAGAGAGATTAAGAAATGTATTGATGTATACCGTACTACTCTTCACTCAGTGCCGGGAATTTCCACCTCAGTACCCTTACAAGGTAGAGTTTAGGTAACCGAAAACGATCGCGTTAATCGAAGTTATGCGGCTGAAAGTTGGAAAAAAAACGGCTAATGTAACCAGCTACAGGTATCTACTGAGGATGTCGGACATCTGGACAAGATTTGTTGAATAGCTGTTATTAAGGAAAACCCAAATTCGTGACGACGATCTTAAAATAAATATCACGAGAACCTTTCAACGAGAGTCTGCTAGCAGAGTCAGTAATGCGGGCATAATGAGTCTGTAGTGAGAACGAATGCATCTGTTAATCAAACACGATGAGATTGCTTGATCCATGCAAAATCCCTGTTGATTCACAGCAACCAAATACAGAACAACCCAGACCGACTGCCAGAAACCTGTCGATAAATACGTTGATGACATCACCTCTAGCCGCCTAGCGCTTTACGCATGTAAATATATAAAGTTGTCCTACTTCGCAAATCAACGTTTTCTCATTCATGAACATTGTGACGGTAATTCCTCCCCAAAAGGAGGAAATGTGTCATGTCTCAAAAGTATACACTCTGTTTTCAGCTATATTAGAGAAGCAACAAATTACGACGTAAATTAATTGCATGTAGTAACACGCGCGCCGAAGAAAAACCCTTCGGTATCATGGAATTGCACGCTGATAAAGCGTCTTGTCGCTCTGACAAACTGGTCTCATCGGTATTATGTCACGGCGGTGGAGAGCATTTACTGCGTCGTCAAAAACTGAATACAGGATGGACCTGCGTGTACAAGTGTGCAATTCTAAATTGCCAGTTCTGTCCAGTACGATTTTCTTGTTAGTGTAGTGATGGAAGGGTTTGAGTCCACCTAAGTCGTTTACTAATAAGGCCTTAACCTATCGTGTATGGGCACTGCAAATAAATCAAGTATAAATGAACAAGTGTTTGAGTCCTCCGTCTCAATCCAATTTCAATATGATGGCAGAAAATAAGTTATATTTTAATAACCGGTCGAAAATAGTACATACTTTTTAAATAAAATATCATTGGTTATGTAATTTCTTGTGGAAAAAATAAAATAAATGTAAATATTAGTATCATTAACTAGTTTTGTATAATGTTTATAAATTATTCTGTCAAATCAAGCACCAGAGTTTTGTAGCACCGAACTTTATAGAAGGAAAGCATATTCCAGAAGACACTCTTCGTTTCCTTCCATTGAATTCCTCCACTCCAAACCCTCACGGTTGATGCTCTAAAGATCTCTAATAGCACGTCACTATCTCATGCCCGTGATGTTGCCACACTCTATGATGCATGCGATTTTCTTCACTCCAACTCCAACAAATCTTTTTCCGTCCATAGAGGGTAGCTTTCACGATTGATTAAGATCTTGTTAGGCTGATTTCAACGCAATCAAAGTTCTCGTGGAGGCGGGTGATAATTGACCTATCCTTTGAAAGTAACAGTAGCTATCATAGAACCAATCGTATTTAATATTTCTCTTCTATGTTAGAGATACTGTTATAACCCAGTATGTGAAAATATTGAGGGTAACAGAATTATCAAAGGAATAAATATTGTTAAAGAGTAGTTTATTGAATTGAGTCACAATAAAAGGGAATGCAAAAGGTAGATATGAAATTGTTCATTCCGCAGTGAACATCGGCTTATGAACTCCTTCAATTAACAGGAGGAACCCTTCACATTTGATTCATCTCTATGATGTTAGACGCACCATCTATTGTAGTTTCTATCATTTAAGTATTAATACTGGGGTAATTAGTGGCTTTCTCTTGGAGAAGCCAAGTCTAAAATTCCAACAAATACCTAAACATAGGCGAGTGTAAATTATATAATGACACCAAAGTCTTGTTTGTTATCTTTATAATCACTCTGAGACACATTGGCTTGTGGAGGTGTATGGTTATCACAATTTCGCACAATGTTTTTTTTTGTTTCACTGTGTCACTTTAAACAAGTACCGGTTAAATTCTCTCTAAGCTATTGGTTAGCATTAACTCCCATAGAAGCATTTGAATACCTTGCTGAAAATGCAGTCGAAAATAATAGGAAAGGAACTACTTTACTAATAATTGTAAATGTATTTTGCTTCAACATTTAATTCGAAGGCCTAATTCGAAAGCACCTGTTTTATTTTCATGAATATTTTCTTCAGAAAAGCTACGACTCATTGCTATCATGATAGTATTTCATTAATCCTAATAGTGATATTGCATATTTTTTTGAACCGGCGTATGCGTATTAAACAAAATTAACAAATGCACCACTCGTATTCCTCCTCGACCGGGCTGACTGACAGCGTGGGCTTATATGACGCATGGGCTCATATATTATGTATATTTGGCCATAATCGTTCTTATGATGCAACAATATTTATGGATACATCATTTTTGAGTGTACATCATAGGCATAGCTTTGCCAATATCAGCAAAATAAACACACTGTTTGATCAAGACAAAAACCTCTCTGAAGTTAACATTTTCGTGGTTTTCGTTATGATCAAGAGACGGGTGCTGCTATTTTTTAATAAGCTAATCGTGACAAGAAGTTGCTAAATCATTTGGAAGGGCTTGTCAAAAATGCAACGTTTTCAATAAAATTAGAATTTTGAAAGTTGATGAAAATTGTTTTATGAACGACCTGTAAATAGAATGAGATTTTTTTACAGTTTTTATGTTATTATGGCATGCACTGGATTATTTGAAGACTCTTCTGAAGTATCTCCATAAAATAGAGTATTTTGATCATATGTTTTAATCTTATATTTCTTAAAACATCAACATTTTTGTCCCCTACAATCAACATTTTTGTCCTTTTTTCACCCCGTATCGGGGGTGTTAGATTCCTGCTCCATGCACAACCTTCTGGGTTTGTGCATGGAGCGGGAACTTAGTCTCACTCAGCGCCAACACATCTAACTTCCTTTTCACAAACATCTCATTCCTTTGTACTACAGCCATTCACATTCAGAGACCCACAATAGGGTCTGGAGAGGCGTGAGCCTCTCCTCTCCCTCCTCGTCTTGCCGTCTTTAAGGGATAATTTTACAGAAGAGGGAATATTCCTAGCTGCCTCGCCCCCCCACTTATTAGTCGCTTTTCACGACATGCAGGGGTTGCCGTCGCACGATTCTAAGCTCCGACTACAGGGTTCCCCTTTTAGGCGCCTTCTACGACACGCAGGAGTGTCGTAGGTGGCGAGGGGGCTAGGAATCCCCTCCTCTGAAAAATTCTTCCTGAAAGACGGCAAGACGAGCAGGGAGAGGAGAGGCTCTGAATGTGTGTGGCTTTAGTACGAAGGAAGCAAAGAGGTGAGAGATTGGTGAGATGTTTGTGAGGAGGAAGTTGGATGTGTTGGCGCAGAGTGAGACTAAGTTGAAGGGTAACGGCGAGTATGATTTAGGAGTAGTAAGTGGGAGAAAATCAGGCGTTGATGAAGGTTGGGCACGTGAAGGTGTGGAGTTGTTATTGAGTGATCGACTGGCTAGTAGCGTTACTGATTGGAAAGAAGTGTTCTTAAGATTGATGTTGGTGAAAGTAAAGTAAGGCGCAGAAAAAAATTGCATTTGCGAGTGCGTATGGACCTGGTAGAGTGAGGAGTGAGGGGAGGGAGTAATTTTTTACTGACCTGACTGAGGGTATAGAGAGTTTTGGAAGTTCATTCAATATGATGGTACTCTGTGACCTTAATGCGCGAATTGGAGATGCAGTTGTGGATAATATGATAGGGAGGTATGACGTTCCTGGTAGGGATGACAATTGGGAAACCCTTATAGGTTTGTGCATGGAGCAGGAGGTGGTCGTCGGAAACAGCCTGTCCAAGAAGCGAGATATACACAGGTACACATGGATAAGGATGGCCCATGGAGCAGTGGTGGAAAGAGCACCGATGGATTTGGTGCTGATTTCGAGGAGAGTGTTGGATGTGCGGGTGTCGAGAGGGGAAGGTGGAGGAGTTACTGACCATCTGCTGGTGGAAAGGAGATTAAGAGTGGAGCATTGGTTTAGGGGAACAAAAGTATGGGAGGAAGAAGACAGGTAGTGAAAGTGAGTGAGCTAAATGTGATAAGCAGAGCCCTGGAGTTCCAGCAGGCGTTGAGGGAGGAATATGACAACATAAGAGGGCAGGACCTGCAAAGTGTGGAGGAAGAATGGAATCCGTTCAGAGATGTTTTTTTGAGATGTTCAAGGAATGTGTGTGGTGTGCACCGTGAGTAGTAGTAAGTGATACAAGACGCGGATGTGAAGGAATATATAGGGGTTAATTAGCGGTGGGCGGGGGCGGGGTAGGACGCGATGCATGCAACCTTGACTCACCGAGCGTACGGGGTAACCGTAGCGGGGGGCGGGCGGAAGGAACTGGTTTCACGCGACCAGCCGGAATCGGGTTATATATATAAGGTTATTAGCATTTCAATGCTTTTTGCAACTTCAGTGCTATGTCCTCTGAATGTTTACGGGTTATATTTGCATAAGGTTATTACCATTTTCAATGCTGTTGCAACTTCAGTGCTAAGTCCTCTGAATGATTTTTAGGGGGTTAT
>SDVV010029594.1:0-11790 GCA_016164225.1 Gammarus roeselii | reverse complement strand
CGCTTTAAGAATATTATCGAATGAGTGAATTGGTTTAATGCCTTGCTGCAGGCTTACACGATGTTGCCGCTAGCAGAGTAGTTCAAACTAGTGGTCTGAAACTTACATTTCAGATGTCGTCTCCCATGATTTGGTCTATTTGAATGAGCACCATGAACAAGGTATGCTAACCATATTATTTTAATACCAATTGTAGGGACACTTGTCCTCTACAGGGTCACCAATATAAACTTTGTTATCGTGCTGCGCAGAGATCTCTGGTAATAGCCTAAAGCTAATACAACGCTTGACCGGGGGGGGGGGGATAATGATGAGGAGTAGAGAGATTAGATTTTTACTTTAAAAGAAACAAATGCAAAGTACTGTTCGTCCATAGACATGATGGTCAGGGAGAGGAAAACAAAGGGTGAACAGTACGATTTTTAACTAAACATTTATAATTAATAATCTCGACCTAATTTAGAGCAGCGCGAAGATTATCGCCATGAGAAAATATCTAACACTTGGACAATGTCAATTTAGGTCTCCTGTCATAATGGATGGGTAACTCTCCGTCGTGGTGGTTGCCAAGCTCGACATGAGAGGGTGGGCGGGGCTTTCCACCGCGGACGAGCCTTGGAAAAGAGAGAGAGGACAACTTCGTACTTACAGTTGTTGAAGTCACAACATAGGATTACTTAAAATCATTTAAAACAACCCTGAATCTCATCTGCAACTTTGCACTGTCGACATTTGCACCGGTGATTTGTAAACTATATCTTGTAGGATGGCGTTAGGCGCAAGAGTGAGGCGGCAGACCCGGCTAGAGCGGCCTGCCGCTTCATCCTAGCCAGGAGCTTTCCCTGCTTTCATCACGTCCACCGCCTCCTGCACCTCTTCCCTGGTAATTTCCGTTACGATTCTTTCTCCCAAAACTGGCATCAGAGCACCACCACCCACATCCTCGACATTCAACAACTCATCAAAATACTCGGCCCACCTTGTCCGTACATCACCACTTTCCAACAACAACTGACCATTTTCATCTTTCACCACTTCCTCCTTTCCGGTCTCTCCATTTCTCACCCTCTTCACCGTTTTCCAGAATATCTTTTTGTTCTTCTCAAAGTTTTGGCACAACCGTCTGCCCCACCTGGCATCAGCGTCTCTTTTGGCTCTCCTCACCACCCTCTTCTCCTCGTTTCTCCTCTCTTTGTAGCTTTCATAAGCCACCACCCACTTCACCTGCAACCACTCCTCAAACGCTCCTCTTTTCCGTGCCACCGCCAGTTTGACCTCCTCGTTCCACCACTCGCAACCTTTCCTTCTGCACCCGCCCACACGGCGCGCACCACACACCTTCTTCGCACATCTCAGAAACGCATTCCTTACCGCTTCCCTTTCTTCCTCCACATCTCTCAGGTCCTGTCCTCTCACGTTGTTATATTCTTCCCTCAACGCCTGCTAGAACTCCTCGACTCCACTCACTTGCACTACCTCTAGTCCTTCTCCCACTCGTTTGTTGCCCTTCTACTTCTGCTCCACTCCTAATCTACCTTCCACCAGCAGATGGTCAGACACTCCTCCACCCTCCCCTCTCAACACCCGCACATCCAACAGCCTCCTCACCACTCTCCCCAATATCAGCACAAAATCCATCAGTGCTCTCTCAACCACTGCACCATGGGCCATCCTTACCCAAGTGAACATGTGGATATCTCGCTTCTTGAACAAATTGTTTCCGACCACTAACTCCTGCTCCATACACAATCAGGTTTTCTCCACTGTCATTTCTACCGGGAACGCCATACCTTCCTATCACATTCTCCACCATTACAGCTCCAGCTCTCGCATTAAGGTCACCCAGGACAACTACATTGAAATTACCTCCAAAACTCTCAATACACTCACTCAGGTCAATCCAGAATTGCTTCCTCTCCTCTTCACTCCTCTCGCAGCCAGGTCCGTAAGCACTCACAAATACCCATCTTTCTACGCTCAACTTAACTTTCACCCACAGCAATCTTGAGGACACCTCCTTTTACTCGGTAACGCTACTAGCAAACCGATCACTCAATATCAAAACCACACCTTCTCGTGCCCAACCTTCCTTCACACCTGACTGTCTTCCACTTACCACACCAAACTCACATTCTCCCTTACCTTTCAATTTCGTCTCACTCAGAGTCAACACATCAAACTTCTTCCTCACAAACATTTCACTAATCTTCCTCCTCTCCAAATCATTCGTACTACAGCCACGCACATTCAGCGACCCTAACAACAGGGTTCGGAGAGGAGTGAGCCTCTGTTCTCCCAGCTCGTCTTGCCGTCTGTTAGGATGGGTTTTACAGAGAACGGGATTCCTAGCCCCTTTGCTCCGCCCCTTTTAGTCGCCTTTTACGACACGCAGGAGTTACGGTAGCACGATTCTACTTCTGGCTACAGAGCACCCTTTTAGTCTAACGCCCGGCTACGAGGCTAATACTGTAGCTAACCCTACAGTATTAGCCTTATAATCCACTGTAGCTTACCCTAAAGACAGAGCATTATTATATAACAGGACTAAAAAGCATGTATTATCTTGCAAAAAAAGGAATCTACATGGGGTATAATGATTGCGTGGAACATATAGACGGACATACTGATTAGAAATGGGATAGCTGACAGGCATATCGACCATAAACGGCTAGTTAACGGGCCTACCGTCAAGAAACGGGACCAGTCAATGAAAGAGTCAATACATTATGACTATAATCAAAATTGAAAGTTAACCCAGAGCTTATTCATGCATATTCTAATTTATAAATCAGGTGAAAAGCCAGCAATATATGCGACTGATATATACCAGATACCTATAATAAATTAAGAGGAGTACTTCTACAATAATACTATATAGAATATGAAATTTCGTAGAATTTTTGTTGATAAATCATATATCTCTAGTAAATTTGCTACAGATAAGGCCTCTCTCTATGCTAACTACCCAATCAATAGTTCCCACCCCACGCCTAACTTATCAAACATTTTCTGGATATAGGAAAAACATAACAATATTGCAATCATAATTGCAAGATACGAACAGATTGCTCCCATACCGGGTAGTTTTATTCCCATGTATCAGTAACAAAACGCTAAATGTATATTTTACACCCCCCATGATATGACAACCGCCTATAATATCAAATTCAAACTACAAGTTAAATCGTTAGCTACCAACCAAACGTGGTGTAATTCCTTAATACAATTTACCTTGCATTCTGTAAATAATCAAGACGCAAAGAAATAACTACACAATGTAACAAGTAAACCCAACTATACGTTATACGTATCAAGCCACCCATCTCTATTTATCCTATCTACATATCATCACTTAATTGCGCAATGTAGAGCCCGATATCCCTGGTAAAAGCATACTAATTACCTGACTCAGATACATTTTTACAGTTAATTTGTCCGATTTGGGCTATGTACTGATACCCAGGCTAAGTCATTACGTCTCAAACTTGCGATAATGAATAATACAGCAAGTGGTCACGTATACCCAGCAAAACAATCCTTAGGAAAGAAACTCATTTAAATACTCTAAACATTACAAAGCATTTAAAATAAAATGATCAAAATGCAACATAATTCCAGACCAAACGACCGTATAAAATAGTCGATCTATCGTTGCTTGATGAGCCGACACCTCCAACTGAGAAATAATGCTTATCATCGATAAAGAGGCCGCCGAGTGCCTCTGATACCGCAGATCAAGATAAGACCAGAAGGGTAGTCGAAGTCATTACTTACGTTTCGTATAGTTACTCCCATCGATTTACGGAGTAAATAGTTATTTTCTCGTATAAATGGTAAGCCCATGTAATTCCCTAATGGGTATGTCTTATGAATCTTTTATTAATAAAATATAACTTATAACTGTATGTTTGCAATATACTAAATTTTAATTTAATCCAAATGCCTCGTAACAAATTGCAGTTATGCAATGGATTGCAATAAATGCGATATGTGCTGACAGGGCCACTCTATGGGAAAGGATCTTTGTTCATCGGCTCCAATCAGAAATTATCATTATTATTATTATTATTATTATTATTATTATTATTATTGAATCGTTTATTTTCATCATCTGGCAATGGGTTTCCAATTTTGCTAAAATAATTAAATTCTTAAACATAAGACATAAAACTTTATTCTCAACTAAGCTATTTGAATTAACGAAAACGAGAGGTCAATTTGAATTCGTCACAGCTCATCTCTAGGGGCCGCCGGTTCGGATTACATGGAGCGAAATACTATTTACAATAGTATCATAAGTGCACATACAGAAAATGTATATTTTGACAAAATTATCATCACTACATAGCGTTGTGTGAACCAGTGACACGCGAGGTGGAAAAATAAAAAATACTTGGGGTGGATAAATAACAAAATAAATGAGTGTGGAAAATAACAAGTATATGGGGTGGAAATCACGCATGCACGCGGTTAGAGCCTCGAGAACATGAGGCCGGGACATCAAAATGTGCTAACATATTATTATGAGAATTCTACATTATTGTACGATGACAAAGGTGTGGATGGACGACATGAATTATACAGAAAATATGTATACAATATAGGGTTGGGAAATCGAAAACCGCTGACATATCGTAAAGATGGGTCTAAACCATTGTATGAATAATGAAGGGGTGAATAGGCGACATAAGTTTTACAAAAAAAAGGTATACACAAAATACATGCCAAGCAACTGAATATACAATATACACACTTCATGACCGCTAAGAAATGATTAAATGATTGACAATCAGAATAATACTATGCTGGAGTACACAAGTCTGATGAATATACTTCTGTTATAGAAGACAAAACAAAATATTAACTTATAAGGCAATGATTGTATCACCAAAAAATGGTACGGTAATTGTTAGAATTAATTTAGTGAATTATATCAAATTCGAGTTAACCTTTGTCAAAGTTAGAAACTGCCTATCATTCCTCGAAAAGATTGAGTTCGTATTTTAATTATACTGAAACGATTGAAACATTTGAAGCATGGAAATAGACAAAACGCTAATTAACACTTATGGTAATTGACAAAGACAATTGTGATCGGTAGCAACATAAAAACATGTGTATCGTCAGAGTAAAAACGATTTGATGGTGTCTCAATGTTGAGAGTTATTGTGGTGTTTTCGGACATACAGAAGAACAAAATGCATTTTCTGGACTGGTTTTATGCATTTAGCTTGTGTTTGTGGGGAAAGGTACTGTTTGAATTGATCGGTCAATAGATGTTCATTAAGCCTATTCTCGAAGAACGTGTTGGATTTAAGATTTTTGAGGCTTGTTGGGAGGTTGTTCCAGGAAAGTTGGTACTATACATCAAACGTGGCACGGAATATAGATGGCGAGTGATTAATGGTTCCTAAATTGACATGTTGAGATGAAATCTCGCGATTAGAGGGGATGCCGAAGCGAAGCTGAACGCATACATGTATCATTACCTTGCCAGGCTGTGAGTCGGACACAGGCTTGCGACAACGAGATAACAACTGAGTCGATGTAGCTGATCTACCACTTGGCTAGCGATTCACTCCCTAGATACTGTATACCTATACTGCCTGCGATGACAGTGTGCTACTGTAGCTATACTGTAAATATACTGCAACTTACAACTGTGAAAATGTATATACATACAATGGGAAAAAACGGTTAGATTTAATCCACAATTATAGCTTTTTGCTTTATAATAACAATGAACCTGCATAATTCTGCATTCATATTACTAATAAATAACTTACAAATACCAGGTCATCACCCCTAAATTAGATTATGATCGAACAGTGAAAGGATCATGTCAGCCTGTTGAAAATCTATGCTTTTAAATCATACATTACCCTAAATAGGTTAGAGATCAAAACATGAAATTGCAATACATACCCATCGAAATCCCATCACAGCAGTGCCTACTTCAGTAATTGATACCCTGAATAAGTTATAGGTCGAGCAAAGACTTGCAATAAACGTCTCATGCCTTGCATTAAAAAACGCGATAACAGCGGTGCCCGCGATTTTAAATAATACGATATATATAAATAAATATATACATAAACATATAATAATATAAGAAATTATCTACTACACATACAACCAACCTGCGATGTACCAGGTCAACATTTCTTGCGGATATGCCAAAGCAATTCAATAAACTGTAACATTAATTCATACATATACAATAACACTAACCTTTTACTATTCCTATTTACAAACCAATAATAATCACCATCAAACACCAACCATCACCACCGCTCACACCTGAGTAACCAGAGCGACCGTAAAATAGAGCGAGCGAAACACTGTAGACTTTAGAGGCGTGGCAAGGCTGCGAGTTGCAAGTCGCTCCCCTGTCAAGTGGCGTGTAGGGGATGCGAGTTGCAGCTCGCAGTTCTTCTATCTACTTCCCATTGTGCAGGTAAGTGTGTGTGTCTGTAACAATACGCTCGGTTGGTCGCCTACAAGGAGATTGTATAGGTGGAGGCGGCACAGCCAGTTGTATGTACGCTTGCGAGTGAAGCCGAGCCACCGGCCACAGCCACATGGTGGGCGCATTGCGATGGGCAGGAATAGTGAAGTATAGACAGGAAATAATTCGTTCTGTGCGCTCTAACTCTTAATAGCAGAAGTCTATTCGGAAATGGGACATACCAGAATTGAGGGACACACAGACTTTGAGAAGGAAGTTGGTTTCATCTATTTATAACAACACATTGTTACATAAGAGTCCATTGAAAAGCATCAACTTGTTAGAAAATTGCCGACACGTTGTGTTCTTTAGTTGCTGTACATTCGAAGAATTTGTTTTTCGCCATCTTCTACTAGTTCCGGCAATTCAGGCAAACGTGTGCTATTAAACATACAATTGACTAAGCGTTCTTCAGTGTTGCAGAGATGCAGAGATAACTATTTAGTGATATAATATAAATAATATTCAATACGACGTGAATGTTTCATACGTGATGCCTTTTCAACGAGTCTTGCAATTTGACGGAAAACATGTGGTTACCTTGCTGATGCGCCCAGTCTAAGCACTGTTCTCTCTCGAAATTGATGATCTAAACGATGAAGAAAAGCAATATCAACTATGATTTAAGTCTATAATGTTTTTACTTAAGAAAAGTGACTACGGTGTTATATGATCGCTGCTCAGAGCAGTCGAAGACACTGCAAAAAGACGTAATCGTAGTGATAAGTCTTCCCTCTCCGTTCATTTCAATGCATTGCCGCGCGCAGGGTTGCCCCTCCAACAGGCTTCCAGCCAGCCGACAGCCAGTACATAAAAATCTCCACTTCACCAACACAACCGCCAATACTATAGCACAACTTTTCCTTGACCACATTCTGGAACTTCAATCACTACACATGCAAATTAAAAAAAATACAGTCTATTCAACATATACATCCTTCCATCCAGTTCATGTCCCCCTCACTATACGCCCCACCTAGATTACCTTAACACAACCACAAACACCTTCGCCTTAGGTGATTTCAACGCGCACGACCTCTCCTGGTTCGCCCCGCAGAGAGGTGACAAGAGGGACAGTGCTTGCGTTGATCAGCTGGATACACTTCACACTAAACAACGCAGACACACTCACTAACAATCCGTTCAATCCCAATTCACAACCGACTTCTCCCAACGCCTCATTCTGCTCCCCCAACCTCGCGCTAAATTGTCAATGGGCGGTCCACCAGGACATGTCATCCGACCACCTCCCAGTAGTCATTAACTACCAACTTCGATTCCCAATCCACAACAAGCCCCCTCACACTTTTCGTAACTACAAGAGAGCAGACTGGGATGGATACACAACATCGATTGAAATCACTCTACAAGACTTTGGCATCACTTAATACACATCAATCGACACAGCTACAAAATACTTCAACACAGTACTCCACTACGCAGACAGACAACACATACCCGTCGGGTTCGTCCGCGGCTTTAATCCAGCCTTTTCGGCCAATATTAGGCGGAAAATTCAGCAGCGAAACCACCTTCGTAATTTACCCTCCACCAACGACCCTTCACTCAGACTCACCACCCTTCACTCAGATTCAAATCCTTAGCGCAGAAATAGATGAAGATATTAGGGAGCAAGAGACGAACCTATGGCGGGACGTGCTTGCAAACACTAACTTCCGAACCTTACCATCAAGATTAGGGAAATTCATTAAGAACCTCAACAACACAAACACGAACCACATAGACACACATGAGGCAATCCTTCCACCCAGCATTCACATCATACCATCAGACCAACAACAAGCAGACATACTTAACAAACACTATGCAAACACTTGCCCCCTACCACACCACCCAGACAATAGGAGGATACTCAAAAAGTTACACAAATTAGCTGATTGAGCCAAACATTGTAACTCCCTTCACACCAGCCACGACAATAGCCGCTATCCGTCAGACCAAAAACTCCTCAGCAGTGGGCCCAGACGGCATATCATACATTCACCTTAAACATCTAGAGCCACAAGCGATCGCGGCCCTCACAGACATCTTTAACTTTTCTGTACTACACAATACAATACCCAACATCTGGAAACAAGCTAAAATCATCCCCATCCGGAAACCCAACAAAGTTTCTACAAATCCAGCCTCATACAGACCCATTTCCCTCCTCCCAAACCCCTTGAAAACCATGGAGAGACTGGTTCTAAGCAAGATTAATGCACACATTCCACTCTCCCCCTACGCAACACGGTTTTAGGGCTCAACACTCCACCACCACGCTCCTCACCAACCTCACTCAGACGATCCATGAAGGCCTAAACGAAAAGAAGCTAGATAAACAAACCCTGGTATGCGCTATCGGCATTAGTAAGGCCTTTGACACAGTTTTAAGACACGTCCTCATAAACAAAATACTAACACCCACATTTATCCAAATTATAAGAAGTGGCTTGCTAATTTTCTCTCCGGTAGACATGAACACACTGTCTACAACAACAAGCCTTCGCGAATCCACAACTTCCCCAATGATGTCCCACAGGGATCCGTGCTATCCTCTTCTTTTTCAATGCCTTTATGTACGACCTGCTCGTTCCGACAGAACCCAACACCCACATCAGCTCATACGCGGACGGCCTCACAATAATTACACAACACCACAAACACGAGACCGCAGCTGCACCTGCATCAGTATCTGAACTCCCTTGAAGTCTGGCTGCTGGACAACAGAATGAAGGTGTCCGCAAGCAAGTCGTCTCTCACACTGTTGACTCCGGATAACAGTGAACCCCGCATCCATCCACATGTCACGCTCAACAACACCCCCATTCCCCACAGCCCCACTACAACCATCCTTGGAGTAACTTATGACACGAGGATGATATTTAAACCTCACATAGCCAACATCGACACTAAAACCAGACCCAGACTGAATGTGCTTCGTGTACTCACTACAAGCTCCTACGGTCACTCCAAGGAATCAATTACAACTCTATACAAACAATTCATCAGACACGTTATTTCCTATGCAAACACCGCTTGGTCCTCGGACCTTGCACCCACACATATTAACTCCCTGCAAAGGATACAGAACACGGCCTTGCGCATCGCAACGGGCTGCACATAGACTACTCCCATTCCGCACTTGCATGAAGAATCCAAGGTCTTCCCTCTCAAGCATCATCTTGATATGGGAGGGACCCAATTCTTCAATAAGATCTCAGACGTCGCACACCCCTGCTAAAACTTTCTTAACCCTCGTCCAATCAACCGACACTTACATAACACACCGGCAACATACTTCGGTTCCCTTTATGCGACCATTCCTGAACATATAGATAACACATCTATGCACGAACAGATACACACTTCAACGCTCTTGCATTATATGAACACAGAGTCAACACGATCTTGCAGAGCCACCCGCTTGGGGTGGACGTGGAGGAGTTGGGGCGGCTCAGGGGCGACAGGGTCCACCTTTTGAGGTTGCGATGCGGGCACCACATGGCCCTACAGGCATACCAGCATGGACTGGAGAATGTCCCTTCCGATCTCTGCTTGCGGTGCCGGGGTTCACCCGATTTGGTCGAGCACGCCATGACGTCGTGCCAGTCATCGCACTCGGCAGGCTCCACCATAACATCACATCAGTGCTTGATCTATGGGAGCGCCCGCACGACAGCATCAACTACATCAGGGGTACAGGCCTAATATAGGGCCTGTCACCAGCTGTAGCACTCCCAACACAAACACACACACACGTCAGTGGGTTCCCGGGCCTCGGGTTTTGCGCTGGCCGTGGCTCCTCCATCGCAGGGGGAGTTGGTGTTGAGCAACAACAACAACAACAGCCAGTCCAGTCATACTTCACTTTCGAGCGGCTGAGCCGCCTCCATCTATCCAACCTCATTGGTCGCCTACCAGATGCCGGCCTAGCTCAGGCAGTCTACCATCACCAGCAGCCTTGGCTGCACGCGGGCACCTCCGAGGTCGATTACCCGGAGGGTGCGCTGCACTCCACATACTCGGGGTGCGCTGGACTCTGAAATATTCCCGAATGGCGTTCACGCTCGTTAGAGGCCGTTCAACTCAACACACATTAACTGCGCTGGGCTCACTTAACTCCGTCAAACGATCGTCAACAACGTAACTTCGCGCTCAAGCTGACCGATGGAGATAACCATTCAACACACTCAGCCTTCTCGACAAGCGCACTTATCACAAGCAGCGCTCACCGCTATCACAAGCAACGCTCACCGCTCTTACAAGCAGCGTTCACCTCTCTCACAAGCAGCGCTCACCGCTCTCATAAGCAGAGCTCACCGCTCTCACAAGCACAAGCTCTCACAACCGGCACATACCTTCAGTCCTGACGGCTATGCCATGCCAGGTTATTTTTTTGCCACGTATTCAGCATCGTTCGTCCAACTACGCCTTACTAACTTAATCAAAATAACATCATACTTTTACTCATAATTAAATATGATATATTCCCTTAAACAAATTCAAAACAATATCAGTGTAATTATTTCCTACGTCCAATCATTGCTTTTTCAAGTACTTTATTTTAAATAATCCCGTGTTATTTACTGTCTACTGTGGTTACAACGTTCACTTGCAGTCGACTATACTTTCTTTCACTCCAACTCTCTCGCTCAGCTGTACTTTATTCAACTCGTAGCTCAGCTGTTAGACCCAGAGCATTCATAGAAGGGCAAAATTAACAAGCGAACGATGTTATAATAGGTTGATGTTCTTATATAACCTTAACATGCTTTTACGTTAATATTAATTTCTTTACTTAATTATTGTTAGAACATGCCATTCAATATTGTAACGTTTGTAAGCGCTCATTCCGGTATGTAGCATTTAGCTCCCATTTTCGTACGTCAGTGTGTGCGTATATCTACCACTGCCGCTCGCTGCTGTTGTCTACTCATGCACGGCCTAGTTAGCTAGCTCGTACAGTAAGTCTCTCACCAGCTACGGAGCAGGCAGGATGCCAACCGCCCTGCAGGGGTCGCCCCTTACTCATAGGGCACCCCGGGACACTTAGTCTTTTACACCACATTCCGGAACACTCGACGATTTTGGACTTAGAAAAAATCGTGGACTTATTTTTTTCGCCGCTCAGGCATGATGGAGATTACCGATTAACCAGCTCGCTACTCCATTTCTTCGAAACCTGTACTAACGCACTTCTCGACCATCACCTGCCGTACGCATGTATTCGGCTACCATGAAGAAATGCACGCGCACACACAAACACACATATATATATA
>SDVV010029593.1:0-11790 GCA_016164225.1 Gammarus roeselii | reverse complement strand
TCTGAAGCAGGCGTTGGGAAGGAGAGACATGAATGTGGAGGTGGCGAGAGAGCGTGCAATGAACAGGCGTGAGTAGAGAATGATTGTGAATGGTTGATTTTGACGCTGCTCTGATGTGCTTTCCCGCCCTTGGCATCCCGCTGTTGGGATGGTCGTGGGTGGGAGGGGGGCGGCCATTATGACGCGGCGGGGGTAAACCAGTGCAAACTGTCGGGCCCTGCTGCTGACAACGGTTCCTCGGACTGCACTCGGGACCCAGAGTGTAAGTTGAGGGGCTACCGGCCGGACCCTTTAGCACAAAAGGGCTAAGTTGTGTGAGTGTGAGCGGATGAGGGTGTGAGGTGCGCCTTGCCGTCGGCCACCCCCCTTTCTGGGGGATGCGGCCTGGTGTCTGTATCTGCATCTGTATTGGTAGGAATGTTTTTGGTGAACTTGTTTCCGGTTGTTTCCATCATTGTAACTCAATAAAAATTATTATTATTATTACTATACCTATTATTATTATTATAACCTGAATGTACGGAGGGAAGGGGGCATTGGTAAGCAAGCGAACGTTGAAAAAATGAGATTATGTGTCTAAGTAAACAGAATCACTTGTTCAAGGGAGAACCATCCATCTTGTTTAAGGTCTGTGCACCGGTGGGCATGCGTTAGCACAGACACGGCGTCGATGATTACGATGTAATAACTGTTATAACAGTTAGACTAAGCTAATTTCCCGTTGAAGAAATAATTTTAGAATGCTAATATAAGAATGAATTAATATTAACCACGCAACCGTATTCCCTTCGGATGGGCTGATGCCAAATATGTGCTTTAGTTCTCGATGAAACTATTTAAATAATCGCATGAAATTGATGTAATTGACGGGACAAAATTGGATACAATCATCTCCATCTTGCGGCACGGTTCGCTCGAGTCTCGTCTGAGCACATCGAAATGATGGTGGAATTTGGCACTTAAGATGTGATGCATGAATCAGTTGAGGCAAGTAAGATGCAATGAACCATGTCCAAATTGCAATGTGAGGCATGATACTGAAACCGGACATGACTTCATTGAGAAGAAACTATTCCTGACCGATTTCTACTCAATCCGGAACCATAGCGGTTACACCTGCCCCTGAGATAGTGTATGGTGTCCGCGTATTGTAATAAGTCACATTCTGTTTGATTTTAACGATGTTTCGGGATGCAAAATTGCCCGTTTTTCGAAGTGTCAGGCTGCGTGAGATATTACGATAAGGCACGTCTGGTGAGGTCATTTATTCATCGAACGGGTTAATTTGGTGCCGTCTGGACGACGACTCTCGTTACGAGAGGGTGTTACAATGTATTATTATATTGTATGTTTGATGTTTGTTGCTTGTACGATTCTTGTTCAACTCAGTCAAGTTTTCAAGACAGGAATGGGGAGCTACGAATGGTCGAGAGCTGCGAATGGAGTTTGCTGACAACACGTTGATCTCGGCTGGTGGTCATGCTGAGGGGCGAAACGAGATGACGTGTGGCAAGTGAGGCTTGTGAGAGGCTCAGGTTTTGACATTGCATGTTTGTTCACAAAGAAACGCGACGGCCGCACTGAGAAATTGCAAGTATGGCTAGGCACCGTCGAAAGAGCTGAGGTATTTCGTGTTAAAAACGACATTGGCACTCGGAGGGATGAATGCGCGATGACACATCGTGCTAGAGCGAGGCCGAAAGACACGTTTGAGGTAACTGCAGGTCCCGGAAGAAAAACGTGAGATGGCAAATAAACTCAGTTGCACTCAACTCTGGGTGGATGAAATGAGCCTGAGAATAGAGACGACGGACGGTCGGTCCCAGACGTAACCTGAATCGGGTGCAGGCGGTGGGAGCCTCGTTATGAAGTGACACATTTGAATATCAGGTTAGATAAATAGAAACGATAGAGTCTGCAAGCCGCGACCGGTCAAGGTAGGTCAGTCAGGACTTCAATGTGAAGTGCAAACGCGTTTTGACAGTATATTTTTGGCAGAAGAGGGACATAGTAAAGTAATGCAAGTTGCTTATCAGTAGTTAATAACGGCGCAAGGACGCAAATATGAAGGTTTATAGGTATGGATAATTAGCGGGGGGCGGATCGGGGGCGGGATCGGACAGCTTTCGGATTATTCATAAGGTATATATTTATATATTCGTAGGTTAAACAAATATTTACATTTAGGATACCTTTGGTACAGGGTATTAATCGCATTTTCAATGCTAGGCATATTGTATTGCAATTTCATTTCTAGTTCTCTGAGTGTATTGTGGGGTAATAATAACATACGCATTATAAGATTATTTTTATTGATAATAAGTCTAACAGTTAAATAGTAATTTACATGCAGTATTAATGGTTAAATTTTCTCACATATTCTTCTTGCACGAATGTTAATTTCCGGACGCATTCATGATGAATTTTTCAACCTTGCTGACGACTTGATCCGATCACTGTTGTATTAATCAATTTAAACGTGGTATATCTTGTATCAATTTGAAATTCTTTTCTGCTAATGAATCGTTTATATTATTTTAGTTTGTTATGTATGCTGTCATATCATGCCCAAATGTCCCATCACATGTGATTTGATTAAAAATATATGAGCTTATTTGCAGATCGATTAAATAAAAAATGATCAGCAATGGAATAATTAGTTGTGATATAAATCTTTAGACGATGCTCGGAAAAACGTGACATCTCCATGCCTGCTAAAGTTATAGTGTTTTATTTAGAGCTCAGCTATATATTTATACCGAATCGGTAGTAAATTATTTAGACATAATTTATGAATCAATTGTCAACAAAGGCATGATATCGCCAGGACAGTCCGACGCGTTATGTCCTCAAAACATCCCTGCCTGTAGGGAATTCGAAACAGCTCTGCATGTAGGGACGTCAAAACAACCCTACTCCAATACGGTAGGAAAGGTAGTCACAACGCTGCCCTGGTAGTGCGAGTGGCAAACCTGTTTCACCCAGCCGCAGTACAGGCTCGAACACGTACACTGCACGGCCACTGCTCGCGCTCCGATCACGGTGACGCGTCAGTTGCTCCTCTGATTCGGCGTGAAGTGGACTTGCGCTCGATCCTTCTCCACAGGTGAGGTATTTAAAGTGAACTTATATATTTTTTTTATAGCATTAGTGGTATGATACGTGGTGTTGTATATATATATATATATATATATATATATATATCAGTATTTTTACCGAATATTTTGGGTGTTAACACGGTAGGCGACCCTATCTCTTTCTTCTTCCCATACGTTATGGTGCCTGTTATGCTCAAGAGTGCAGTATTGGTGGTAGCATCGACGACCGGGACGACATACATGTTTCACCCTATCACGGGAGAGACGGAAGAACATGTTTCTCGTAGCAGTTTATGCTGTTTTGTGATTATCCAACGGTGTGTTATTTACAGTGAATGCATAACAGATTTTTACAAAGGTTATGTCAGTGTTACGAACCCATGCTAGTGTGTTATTTTTATAAACTGTTTCAGAATCGATCTATCTCGTCCTCCTTTTTAAGTTCCACTTCTTTATTTTTCCAGAGTGCTTTTGGCAACCTATCTAGGAACGTTTGAATGAGGTCATTGACATATTTGCTTAGCTTTGTTTTATTGACCAATTAACTTATGAGGAAATCGAGAACGTGAATACTACTTTGGACACTGGTACGGCTAACGAAGCCGTTTGGTTCAAATGTAAGTAGTGTGTTAGTTTTTTGGCAGTGGAGCAAGCCGGGGGACAATGATTTAGCCACGAGGGACAATGAGACCGTACATAGTGCTGCAAAATCGCAATTATTTGGCTCCTTTTGCTTGATCGGTTCCGGTGTTTCAACATTTCCTGATGTAATACTAGTGCGATATAGTCCTTGGATAAAATAAATAGTTTTAGTGCTATTTCAGGCAAAGCGTTAAAATCTAGCATATCATCCCCCCGTTTATTCAAGTTTTGACTGCGGTATCCACTGCTATGTTCTCCTACTTCTGGCCCTGTTGAAACAGATAAGGGTGTAGTGTTACCACCAATCGAATAAGTTGTAAGCTTATCCAGCTTGGATTTTGCAACGAGATAGCAAACTGATTCATCCGTGAATATTTTTTGTCAAGAAAGTCACTACAACTGGTGATAGTAAATTTAACAGAAGCCCTCCACACAAGGTTGATAAAGTTTTCCTTTTGTTACCGGATGATTTACTACCTAATTGTTTTTTTTAATTGAATTTAGTTATCCGTGAACGGGTTAGCTGGTCACAGACCAATTTTCCATTCAGTATATTTGTAAATATTTCGCAGATGATTTTAACTTCTTTATCAGTAGGATGAGTTGACTACGTTTGGAAGATTTTAATTGATTTAGTTGTCATAAAAGTTAAATTTCCGTTCCAAAGTACGTTTATCACACATTACGCTACGACGTTTCCTTCATTAATCCACGTCGGTTTGCTGTCGGGATAGTCCTGCCTCGTCTTGTTCGTCTCTTCATATAAGGTCTGTCACACTGAACTAGTTCATGTCCGTTGGCAAAACCTTTGACGGGCTCATCAGTATCGAGCGGTGTAATTTTAGAGGTCGGAGGATAAGGATATTGATTAATACGTTAAATACGAAACACTTCCTTCGTAAACTTTGGTTCGTGTCCTTTCCTGAATGTCATGAGACTGGGATCACTACACTGTAAGCTCCAACCATTAGTTGTGTACTGGGCACTTTTATTCTTCTACGACTCGAAAAGTTCACAATTTTTGTAAGTCATCTATATAGCATTCCATCTTTTTAGCATGCATATATTTGCCCAACTTCAGTTTTAGAGAGCGTATGACACGCTCGGCTGGTGATACTTGCATGGCTTTGTTGTAGGTGTAATAAATGGATATGTTCCTGCAATCCAAAAAATAAGCTATAAAGCTTTTATTCATCTACTCTGTCTCCGATCTGAACAGATCCGAGTTGTTAGCCATACTTATTCGTTGAATACAGCATCAAAAGCAACAATCATATTTTTGAATGTAATAGCTTTCAAGGGTTGTACACATGAATATTTGCTGTACATATCAATGACGATCAATAAATATCTAATTCCATCATTTTTAGCTGTATAATCTTTCATATAGGCAACATCTGCTTCTGCTGCAGCTGTAAACATGCTGCAGCTGTAAACATGCGTCTGCTAAATTTCAGTGGAGCTTGCTTAAATCTTGTATAGGTCATTATACCTCGTTTGAATTTTTCGACATTACGCCTTGTTGTAGGCGGACAAATATTCGTATAGCTTTGATGTAGGGCCATCGCGCAGAAGAAGGATCCAACTGCCTCTGGAATAAAGTAGACACTCTTCATTCTAATTCAATACTAATCTCAAATCTGGCATACATTATATTTGATAGCGGTAACACTTGTTCAAATTCAAGTCCTGCAATTTGTGTTCTGATCAAGAATTTCGAAACACTTGGCTGTGAGAAATTGATCAAGACGTGCAAATGATGTTTTTGTTCTACATGCAACTTTTATACGGAGATAAACGATTCAATCTTGTCTTTCGTAGGGAACGTTTTGCCAAAGTAACGTAATTGATTTGAATCTCGGTTAAAAAAAAAACTCATCTTTGTTTCAAAAAAATCTCCTCATCAAGCCTCGGACTTCCGTCGGATAATATATTTTTTCCAGCAAGCTATTTTTATTCGTTAATTCATTACTAATGTTCTCAACAGGCCGTGGTAACAACTCGATCGTGTGTAGGCCAGATCAACCCGGTACTTAAGGGATGGTAAGGTATGTTAGCTCATGTTTAACGAAATGTCTACATATTTTTTGGACTTTGTGATCAATTTTTTTCCTCCTCAAGATAACTTCTAACTTTGAACAAAAATGTTTTTATCTTTTTCTAAATTAATAAATTTCGTTTGTGTGCAGACCGACGCAGTATCCTCCAGCTAATTACGCGCCTCATGGCTATCCGCTGGCCAGTCATCACTCCAACTGCCAGGGCGATCCTAGGTACGGTAACCCGAACAACCAGCGTCATCCGCTGCCTGCATACAGGCAACACTACCAGCAACGGCAGCAGCCTCAAGAATGGTAACCTCGACAACCGTGGTAAACACAAGTGTGCCACTACCCGCAATAGACTCAACAGACTACAGAAACTGAGTTTTACAAAATCGGACATGATGCATTACAAAAGTAAGCGTGTACGAAATAATGTTTCTACAGTTTTATTCCTAGTTAAGATTTGTTAACAACTTCCTTGAGGAATATCTTCACCATGGGTTGTGGAGGTGCTTCCACTATAGAATGATCTGTCTGGTATGCCCAACGTTAGAGGCTTGTCTTCTGAGATTCACTCAAGTGATTTGAGCTGAGATGTACTGAGATCCAGCATGGTAACCTCATGACCGAGGAAGCTAACTATAAACTCAGGGCTTAGTATAATTCTAGACTTCTGCATTTTTCATTTAATGTTCATAAACACAAGCGACATTTCTTCAGAGTTGCATTCCAGCTCCACACTCGACGAATCCTTTCTTATTAAAATGGACACTTGTTCTTTCATCTTCAAAATATACAAAATAACTTTAAATGTTGTTAACGTCACTGACACAAAATTACCACCTTCATCGAATGCAAACCTATGGAGAGTCCAGTTATAGGTCACTGCAAGATTTCCTACTTTTATTAACTCCATTTTTTTTTGACATCTTGATCAATCTTGAGGGGGGTGGCTGCTCGACGAGAAACTGATGATGTGTGTCTCCACCGTATCAGCGGCACCAGTTTTATATGACCCCACCGCTGCAGGCAGGCAAACTGGTTACAACATGTATAGTTTTGTTTTTCGTTCTGTTTTGATTTTGTTTTGACTTCCCAAGTTGTCATACACATTGTACATCTGGAAGCGTAAAACATCCATTTTTGTTGATGATTATCTGGCGGTGAATGACAACTGTTCTATAAAACAGCGAATGCTGCCGTTCAGGCATTGTTTGTGTTCTTGTTTTTGTTAGCGATACACTTCCTTTGAAATGTAAGTATTTCTAACGTGTCTATGTTTAAAGATATCTGACGCTGTCCGCAACCTAACGTCGCATGCCCTAGCGGAGTCCGCGAGCTCTAGAGCAAGCCCGCAACCCTGTTGTGGTGGTGGTGGTTTTCCGTCTTCGGAACTACCCGATGTTCAGCCTACTGCCGCGTTGGCACTATCAATGGCGCAGTCTCCTTGGACAGTTCGTCACTCAGCCTACTGCAGCGTCTTTGACTCCGTCTTCGGAACAACCCGATGTTTATCCTACTGTTGGTTCGGACCCATTCATCGCTCAGCCTACTGCAGCGTTGGCACCATCATTGGTGCCGTCTCCTGTTGGACAGTTCGTTACTCAGCCTACTGATGGTTCGGGTCCGATACGTGAGCCTATCTTTTATCCGCCTACCTCTAATGGAATTTTGAACAACAATTTTGTCACTTCAAAATATATACCATATACTAAACATGTCAATGTGTCTTCCATGATTAAATTAGGACGCGAGCAGCTAGAGGAACATGCTTTAATTAAATTAGGCATACCCCAAAGACTCCAATGCACTGTAAATATGTTAGCTAACCAGCTAACAAATAAACACACTTTTAGGTGAGCTGATTGAGGATCTCTGGGAAGATTTACAAAATAGATTAAAAAAACAGGAGCTAGAATGAAGTGGGTGGTCCACTAAAATAGTAACCCGTGTTGAGTTTAAATTCTACAAGCCCGGGTGAATGGGACAAAACGTATGAGTGATTCTGTTCCATGGCACAAAAAATGTCCAGGGCCTACCACATTGTCAACATCAAAGCTAAAAACAATAATTGTGTGCTCACTAGCTTCATCGCACATTTCCACTTGCCTGAAAATACACACCTCTCAATTTCAAAAGTGAGTCGGAGTTTGCTTATCTCCCGTAGAAAGATACATACTTCCAATTTCCACAACTTACCTTGAACTAACCTGGAAGACTTTCCTCTTTTGGAAAGGGAATGTGTTCTGAACAGCTGACTCTATCAAATCACAAATAAGTAGGAAGGTAATGGTCTTGTCAGTATTTACAATGGGAGTTTAGACGCCAGCGAGGAACGCACGGTCCATTTTGTGCAAATCTTAGAAGCCAATCATGTCGCTCTAATCCCGTGCTTTAATTCGTTTATGCGCCCATTTAAATATACATCATGAGTAGAGTATATAGTGCCAAACGACGGATTTTGTCCGGTCTCCGGGAATTTGCACATAACATTTCACCGGCGCAATGCATGCAATCTAGAGTCAGCGGGCGTACGACGGTTCGCGCAAAAACGGGGCGTAGGGTAGGACGAGAGTCAGTGAGCGGACAGACGGACAGCTTCCGGATTATTCATAAGGTATGTTAATGGGTCAATATATTATTAGGCTTTTATATGTTAATAGGTTATATAAATAGAACATTTACGTACTCCCTTTGGTGTTCTCTTTTCAATGGTGGGCATACTGCATTGCAATTTCATTACATTTCTTGTTGCATATGTGCAATTTCAGAGTGAATTTAGGATTTTTTTCGTGGTTTGAAGGTTTACAATTTGAACATTTCCTTATTATTGTATTTTTATATTTATTGTATTTATATATGTTTTTTCTTCTTTATTATATAATTGGTCACTAACTGTTGCTCGTTATATATAATTATTCGATTCTGGTATGAATATTGTTATTGCAAGTTTCTGGAGAGATGGGGGTGTAGGGATCCCATTGTAAAATTTTGGATGCGCTCTGGCAAATAAGGTGAGATTGCTCTTAGCTGTTCGTTGTCCTATCAGTAATTTCCGTGGCATGATTGATATGTTTGATTGTCTGTATCGTTATATATTTATGAATAGTTTATTGTTTCTATATATTTTTCTACACATATATGTTTGCATTCTTATCTAGTTGGGGTTTAATTGACTCATTCGGTGGTTGATTGGTGGATTCGTAGCGGTTGGGGTTGGTATGTTTTGTCTGTTTTGTTCATTTATCACTATATACACTGTTAACAGGATTAGTGTGGTAGGTATGTTCTATAACTCAATTTGCAGCCTTAGTTTGCAATCGACCCTGTATGGTACCAGGCTGATATTGTAACGTTTCGTTTTGTGTGTTTTCCATCTATTTATTTCATATGTATATAATATCTATATGAATAGTATAGATTATTAGTCTGGTAGTTGGCGAGTTCATGTTTATATTTAGGATTAATGCAGCTTCGTTCAATAGCAAGAGTACCTGAACTATATGGATTTATTGTAAGTTAATATTCTGTGTTATGTATTTTTAGTAATTTTCGGTTGTGTTATGTTGAATTTTCAGTGTTTTTGGAATTTTTAATAGGTTTCTCATACAGTTATAGGATTTTTAGGATATTTTAGGCTTGCATCTTCCACTCAATTTCAGGTCTAATTGATCGGTTATTGCATCATTTTGGTATTTTTATATGTATATATGACATTCTGTTACGATTAAGTCATGGTTACCTCTGTTAAAGAAATGTTAATTTAACCCTGTTTTGGGCTGAGTTGGAGAGTAATTTCGTCAGATTTTGTATATACTATAGCGTGTTCGTGTATAAGTATTCCACACGATTTACTATAGGTTTCAGTGTATGTTGCTCGCATGTCCTGGTGTCTTATCCGCGTTAGTTGTTTGGTTGGTTACAGGTTTTTTTCTCGTTCGTCATTGTTTGGCAGAGATTTGATCTTCTTGCTTTGTTATAACTCTAGAGTTTCGTAAATTTCAGTCAGTATTTTTTGGTTCTCTGTATAATTTCCTTCTTCGATGCAGAGTATTGTTTTTTTCTATACAATTATAGGGATACTACGTTTAAATCTGCAATGTAGAACAGTATTTCAGATATAATTTAGTTACAAGTTGTATATTTTTAGTGTTTCATGTATCTTCTTACATCCTGTTTCAATGTTTGACGTCGTTATCATAGATATAGAAGATTCTATTTCTTAGAAACTTAGTCTTGTTGTTAGCATATTGAATGTTTATTGTAGGAATATTCTTCAACGTTTAGGAGGAGTTAGAGAATCCCATAGGCAGAAGCCCGATGTGTTGTTGCCTATTTGTGTAAATAGATCGATTTATTAGGATGGATACCCAATGTATTACAATTTTATTGTAGGTTACAGCAGAGTAGGACATCTTATTTGACTAATTTTTTAGTTATAGTTGTTGTATGATGGTTTTCCACGATATTAATAGGGATGTATGTTTAAGAGTTGTAAGACCGTACTGCATCTTTGTGGAATTTCGTCATTGAATAATAGCAAGCATATAGCTTAACGTTTTTAGAAGACGATGCACTGGATAGTGGGGTCCTGGTGTAGAGCTGGCTTACACTCCTTTGGTGGTCATTTGGAGTTCCTCCAAGTTCAACGTGATTTGTAAGTTCTTGTGGATGTCAGGCTCAAGTTCCGTGTGTTTGTTAGAGAGGTTATCCGACAAGTTGCTCATTGTTGTAGGGATTTACTTAGGTCGTCAGTGAACAGAAACCCAGCTTTTTATGGTCTCACACTCTTGAGACTCAAGTCAGGCCCATTCTTGACAACTGTACCTGTTTATGGATGCTTGGTTATGTCCAGTATGTGACTTTGCTTGACGTTGTTCAGAGATAACGGACTAAACAGATGCATGGTATGTCTGTGGTACTGAACTATGACTGGGTGTTTCCTTCAAAATTTGTTATATATCAGTGGTAGATTACTGAAAAGTGACCTAGTTAAGCATTGTAGAGTTCGTTGTTGTGACACAGTGGGCTTGGATTTGTACCACTAGAGGCATAGCCTCAGTTAAGTATATAAAATTTGTTATAGATTTTGAACAAGTATCATAATAAAAATTAACATTATTCTCATGATCTCAGAGTTAAATGTCAGATTTATCGGTATGACTAATATGTTAGTATACGATCTCAGTCCTGTTTCAGATCACCTTAGGAGTTAAAGTGTAGGATTATTTCTATTAATTACACAATCGGTAATGTATTTCGGCATCACATATTGATCGACCATACACCTTTCCATATTGGAGTAGGATTTATCATCAGGGTGTGGTAGGTTACACCGTATATAATAGTTAATCATTGTCAGTTAGGCTAAAGTAGAGAATCTTATTTAGCTCTTTTATAGTTGTTGGTGTATATTTCGATTGGTTATCATAGAAGTGTATTTGTATATGATATAAATTCGCCTAATTTCCTGGAATGTTGGGTATAAAATACGTTTAATGGGATAAAATGATCCAAAATATTGGTAGGTTTTACCTCCGACACTGGATTTGGGTCTGGTTCATTGTCATCTTGGAGATCGATTCTATCGGATTTATGTAGAGTGTTGATGTTTAAATTCTTTAATAATTTAATGTTCATCTCAATTATGTTTTCCACTTGCACGTTTTTACTAGATGCTTATTCCCGCATGTCTTACTTCTATAAATGTTTGCGATCCGTTTGCAGTTTAGACACTTAGAAGTTATTCATCGGTTCATGCTTTATTATGAGATTGCGTTCTAATGCAGAATATCTGACTTATTCGAGCATTCACCAGATCTACTGTAGCATTTTTCACGGAATGTTTGTGGTGACGGCAGTTATCCTAACCCATCCTAATCTAATATTACCAAGGATTGTATATATTTTCCCCGTTTTCATACTCATGTTAGGTATTTTTTTATTGATTTAAGCTTTTTTCTTATAAAATATATCCACTAGTCTCTGTAGTTTCACCAATCTTT
>SDVV010029592.1:0-11790 GCA_016164225.1 Gammarus roeselii | reverse complement strand
GCAGTCTCACTCTAATGCAGCCTAACTCAAATGCAGCCTCACTTTAATGCAGCATCACTCTAATGCAGCCTAATTCTAATGCAGCCGCACTCTAATGCAGCCTCACTCTAATGCAGCCTCACTCTAATGCAGCCTCACTCTAATGTAGCCTCACTCTAATGCAACCTCACTCTAATGCAGCCTCACTCTAATGCAACCTCACTCTAATGCAGCCTCACTCTAATGCAGCCTCACTCTAATGCAGCCTCCCTCTAATGCAGCCTCCCTCTAATTCAGCCTCACTCTAATGCAGCCTCACTCTAATGCAGCCTCACTCTAATGCAGCCTCACTCTAATGCAGCCTCACTCTAATGTAGCCTCACTCTAATGCAGCTTCACTCTAATGCAGCCTCACTCTAATGCAGCCTCACTCTAATGCAGCCTCACTCTAATGCAAACTCACTCTAATGCAAACTCACTCTAATGCAGCCTCACTCTAATGCAACCTCACTCTAATGCAGCCTCCCTACGAAGCTGATTACGAATGCAACCGTCGCTCTTATGCAGCCTCACATAAATATAACCGGGCATTTTGAATTAAATGCATTCCATGGGACATTGTCATTCGCAGAAAGATTAATAACAAACTTTTTAACAATGCTTCCATCAGTTCGGGTAGGGGCCAAATTAAAGAAGGGAGGCTCCATTACGTGGGGAAGTGGGCCTGGGAGCGGATCACCTTGAAGCACAAGAACTATCTCCCAGTTCTGGGTACTGTCCAAAATAACATAGGTGTTACACCTTACTGATTATGTTAAATGCCCGTGACGAGTTAGACGGTCATTGAGGAAAGTTATTGGACAGTCTTTCTAACGTGCAGTCTTTTGCATTTTATTCTGACTCCACATCTGATGAAACTTGGACAGTCATGTGATTCGTACTAATTAATTTGTTTAAAAATGTGTATTAAACCACCCAAATAAATGTGTACCATGTTACTGTCTGAAAGGTATGAAAGTTCTAATCAAAATACAGTTACTGACGGTCCTGGAGACCCTATACCTTGATTAAGAACAATTATCGTCCTTTCACTCGACAGATTTATGAGGGTGATCAAATCAGCGGTACAGTGAACGTATATCAAAAAATATATAAGTGTGTTATTATTTCATGTTTTAAGACGAACACATTTTAAAATGTAGGTACATATTACGCTGATTTTTGTTTCGAATCTGTATCCGAACTTAAAACTCTTCTCCGACACCGCTGAATGAATTATCAACCCATCATCTTTCAACCCATCATCTACCTACGAATCATTTACCAACTTATCTTCTACCAACCCATTTTCAATCCGTTGCCTGTCACCGCACCTTCCAATGAAGAGAAAGCGTGACGTCACGTTGTTCCGGTGTGCCGCTCTGAACAGGTTTCGGATCGTCATCCCCTCACAAAAGCATACCACCACATTGGCTCGGTCAGCCTCCATCAGGTTGTAGATGACCTGAGGGGCAGAGGCAGGGCTTACAAGTGTTTACAAAAAGTAAGAAGACAACAACAGGCCTTTTGGTCCAAACTGGGTTGATTTTTGATAGTAAGAAGATTAGTTCTGATAGCATCTTGTGTCTGTATTTTCTGTTTTAATAGATCAAGAAAGGGAAAGTTTGTAGAAGGAAATAGCATTTAACGTGATACTCGTAACAACTCAAATCAGCACCTGAAGAGAAAGCCACCGACCCACGGTGTTGATTTGAGATTGTCACAGTTTCATTTCTCGTTAAACCAATGCTGACCGGTGTTATTGCTGAACACCGTTTTCAACGAGCAGGTACCAATGCCGGGCACCTTTTTTACCGTGCTAGTACTAATGCCGGGCACTAATTTAGCCGTATGGGTGCCAATGCCGGACACCATTTTTCACGAATATAATGGTGAAAGTGCTATAGATTGGATCTATTTAGCTGCGATTGTGGTAGAATTTGTCGAGCCGTGACTTAAACGTTTCGGTTGTATTGCTGTTCACAACTTCCGCGGGAAGTCTTTTTATTCTTCGACAACCCTATACGTGAAGAAATTAAGCGTGATATCGAGTGTGAAACGCTTGCCAACAATTTTGTATCCATTATTCCTGGTCACTCCGTTCGCATCTAAAGTGAAAAGGCTTGCTCGCTCGTCGTTTTCCTTACCTTTCGTAATCTTCCTCTCTTCGATCATGTCACCTCTGACTCTACGTTTCTCCAGCGAATAAAAGTTGAGTTCACGCAGTTTCTCTTTGTACGATTTATTGTGCAGCGAAGGGATTAGTTTGGTAGCTCTACGTCGGACCTTCTCTAATTTAATAATGTATTTTCTAAGGTATGGGGACCAAACTTGGACGGAATACTCAAGGTGCGGTCTAACATATGCAGTGTATAACATGCAAATACTATTTCTGCTCTTGAACGAGATTGTGAGAGATATCATGCCTAACATATAATTGCCCTTTTTTAGCTGCATCGTTGCATTGCTTGCTGTTTTTCAAGTCGTTACTAATGATGACACCAAGGTCTCTCTCTCCGGTGACAGGTATCACTTTATTTCCGGACATTGAATATTCGTGTTTAGGATTATGATGATCAATGTGCATTACTTTACACTTGTCGACATTGAATTTCATGTGCCACTTTTCTGACCATTCAACAATTTTGTACAAGTCTAATTGGATCTGCTCACACTCGAGTTTAATTTGCACTTGTCCGTGAGCCAGCATTTTATCCAGTTATGGAGTTCACCTCGAATACCACCGATGCTGTGCAATTTACTAACTAAGCGTTTGTGAGGAACTTTGTCGGAAGCCTTTCGAAAGTCAAGGTAAATGATGTCGATCGGAGATTTCGTGTCGTAAAATTCAATTATTTTCTTGAGAAAAAAACAGCAGGTTAGTAAGACATGAACGATTGCGTCTGAAGCCATGCTGAGAGTTACCTATCAATTGATTTAGTTCTAGGTGTTCTGTAATTTTATCCGTGATCAAACTTCACAATTATTTGCCGATGTCTGAGGTGAGACTAATTGGACGATAATTCCCAGGACACTTTTTGTCCCCTTCTTTAAAAGTTGGGGTGACGTTGGCCTCTTTCCACTGAGAGGGGCAGGTGCCATTTGTGCGAGTTTGGGTAAAAATGTTTGCTAGATGTTCGGCAATTTCGTTCCTAGTCTCTTTCCCTATTCTAGGATGAACTTTGTCTAGACCGGGAGATTTTGGAATTTTCAATTTTTCTATATATTTAATAACTTCGGCAAGGGAAAAATTCACTGTGCTGAGTGCTTCGATTTGTTTTTGCTCTATGATATCCTCAGGATTAGGAATATCCGCATCCTCTAACGGAAATTCAGAACAGGAAAATTGGTTAAGCAGGACACTAATTTTTGTGTCGTCAGTTCCTAGCTCACCAATATCATTTTCATGAGGGCCAATTACAGAATTTGAATTTTTTTGCTCGATATATAACTGAAAAATTGTTTCGGATTAGTTTTGGCGTTGACCGAAATTTCAATTTCGTAATCTTTTTTCTTTCGTTTCTCGACCATCTTAAAAGTCCATCTGCTGATTTTGTATTCATTTTTTTGCAGCATCGGCGTGTGGGTGCTTCTGTTTATTAGAGTGCTTTGCTTTCTTTTTCGACTGGAGGCGCTGCAAATCTCCTTTCCAGTACTTAGGCTAATTGACTGTTAATCACCTGTTTTTGCGAGGGACGTGGCATTTTCAATATTTTGAAGTGCACTCACAAAATTGCTTGACGATTGATTAACATCTTGTCCGAGGGTTATATTTGCTGACGCCATTGCCTCTCTTAAGTCATAAAAAGGATACAGTTGTGGACGCTATCTCCGAGGGGTTCGCCCACTTCGATGTTCGTGACATGAGAGTCGCTTGTACTAAATATAAGATCAAGAATATTGCTACCTCTTGTAGGTGTCTCTACCATTCGGGTCATAAACGTATCGTCAGCAAAATCAATCAGGCGTTGGCCAGTGGCCGTACATTCTTCTGTTCTACAATCGATGTCGGGAATATTGAAGTATCCAAGTACTATACTGTTTTGAGTTCTGACCGCATCGACGAGGGTGTGGTAAAGATCGATATCATCTGCGATAATGCTCTTGGGAGGACGAAAGACTAGTGTGATTTGACACTTTGTATGTTTACCGACTACTTGAATTGAAACTATGTCGTGTCTGCTGCTTGGAATATAGACTTCTATTATTTGTAGAGTATTTTTTACGAGAAACAATACTCCTCTACCTTCACGGCCGTGAGAGGGAATTCGCCGTGAGAGGGAATTCGCCCAGATAATTTCTGGTGCTCGATTTCATCCACGAGTCTGTGATGGCTATTATGTCGATCTCATCGTTGATTGCGAGGATTCCCAATTCGTCGATTTTGTCTTGGAGATTTTCAGCGTTTACATAGTAACATTTGAGAGTATTTTGGCTCGGAATCCTGCCAGAAACTCTTCGGTGGCGGTCGGGGGCTGCTGTGTTATTCGATTGGACTTTTTTGTTAGTGACGAATCTATTTTGATTGGCTGTTCCTCTATCGTTACTGCAGGGTCCGGGATTGCTACTTGCTCGGGCGTCGGCTGTTGACTCATTCCGTTGGGAAGTGTTGACGGAGTCTTGTATTGGACAGTGAGATTTTTTTAAATTTAATTTCGGTGACGAGGCCAGCACCGATATTCTGAAGGATGCTATCGAGGGTATGAATCCCAAACGTGTTTATGCGTATCATGTTGGTGATTCCATCGAATTCATAGTTTTTGAGGTTGATCATCGTTTTGAAATGGTCCGTGAATTAGATTTGTTGGGCTTTGCAGAACGTTGCTATGCGATTGTTTAGAAATATCATCTTGTTCAATTTGTATCTACTTTGGTTTGGATGGGGCAGGATGCCAGTGACATGGATGTTCGCGGTGGGCGAGTGAGCAGTGTTTGGCTAGTGATGAACGGAAACAGATCTATCAACAAGATCGAGAACATATGCTGGTGAGTTGAGAGTGGTTGTCAAGTGGTGAGGCGGAAGAAAACTAGAGAAGCACAGGAACCTGGTTAGCGAGTGGTCAGTTATTGGAAAGTGGTGGTGCGGTAGAAGACACGAGAAGAGCAAAGACATAGGTTAGCAAGTGGTCAGTTATTGTCAAGTGGTACTGCGGCCGAAGACACGAGAAGCGCAGTGACATGAGTAGAGTATATGACTGCGGAACGCAAATTAGTGAAGGAATATAGATAGGGCCTAATTAGCGGTGGGTAAGGGGTTGGCCGGAGTCAGCGGCTAGAAGGGTAGCGGAAAGCGGGCGGCGCGGAGGGACTGGATGTAGGTCGGAGTCATTGATAAGAGAGGTGGGCAACGCGAAGAGGTGGACGGGGGTCGGAGGTTTTTGGCCCTCCGCATTCGAACATTCATTGGGAAGGTTTATGTCCTGAACATTTTAGTTTACATTAACTATTAATGTTTATTGTATTTATATATGTTTTTTCTTCTTAAGATAACTGTATTGGATTATTATTGGTTCCTTTCTGTTATTCGTTTTATATTTATTTGGTTCTGGAACGGAATATTGTTATAACACATTTTTGGAGGGGTGGGAGTGTAGGGATCCCAGAGGTAAAACATAGGATGCGCCCCTTGAAAATTAGGTGTGATTGCTCTTATCTGTTATTTGAATTGTATTTTTTCCATGACAGATTTGTCAATATTTCTAGTTGGGGTATAATCGACTCAATCGGAGGTTGGTTGGTGAATTCGTAGCGGTTGGATTGGGATGTTTTGTATGTTTTATAACTCGATTTGCAGCTTTAGTGTGCGTTCGGCCCTGCTTGGTACCAGCCTGATATTGAATTTAGGCAATGTTCTGTGTATTTTCCAGTCGTTTATTTCATATGTATATAATATCTATAGAAATAGTATGGTTTAATAATTTGGTAGTTAACGGGTTGGTGTTTGTATTTTGGGTTGATGCATCAGCTTCGTTACGAGAATCTGTATACTCCATAACGCATTATCGA
Organism: Gammarus roeselii; assembly: GCA_016164225.1. Classification (NCBI taxonomy): domain Eukaryota; kingdom Metazoa; phylum Arthropoda; class Malacostraca; order Amphipoda; family Gammaridae; genus Gammarus; species Gammarus roeselii. The sequence continues at coordinate 5,766 of SDVV010029592.1, read as the reverse complement.
GTTTTGAACCCGATATATCGGTGTTCCATTGACGCGGTGTTCTAATAGCGTGAGTAGCTGATCGATACGGATTTATTGTAGGTTATTATATTTTGTTATGTATACTTAGTAATGATCTGTTGTTTAGTGTTGAATTTGTATTGTTTTCGGAATTTTGAATAGTTATCTCATACAGTTATAGGATTTTTTAATATATTTTAGGCTTGCATCTTCCATGTAGCACAATATTTCAGCCATAATTGATCGATTATTGCATCATTGTGGTGTATGTATATATATATATATATATATATATATGAGATTTGTTTTAACACTGTTTTGGACTGAGTTGGAGAATAATTTCATCAGATTTGTATATACCATAGCGTGTTCGTGTAGAAGTATTCCACATCATTTACTATATGTTTCAGCACTGTAAATCAGTCACATGTCTTGACAACTTATTCACGCGAGCTGTTTGGTTGGTTACATGCTAGTTTTTTCTCGTACACCATGGTTTTTAATGTATATTTTGGGTGTGGTAGAGAATTGATCTTCTTGCTTTATTATAACTCGAGCGTTTAAGTATATTTGATTCAGTTTTGTATGTTCTCTGTAGAGTTTCCATCTTCGATGCAAGGTGTTGGGTATTTTATACAATTATAGGAATATCAGGATATATTACGTTTGTATCTGCAATGTTCAACATTATTTCAGGTATAATTTAGTTACATGTTGATTTTTTTTAGTGTTATATATATCTTCTTACATCCTGGTACAATGTTTGACATGAATAATATAGATCAAGCAGATTCGTTTTGTTACAAATTTGGTCTTGTTGTTAGCTTAGTGTATGTTTATTGTAGGACCATATTTCAATATTTAGGAAGTGTTAAAGAGTCCCCTAGGCCAAAGCTCGTTGCGTAAATGCCTATTTGTGTAAGTAGACTAAATTACTATGATGGATCCCCCTAGTGTATTACAATTTTTAATATGTATAAGAGCAGAGTGGAGGATTACGTAGGTATTTTTTTATTGTTGTATGATTTTTTTTCCACGATATTCATAGGAATTTATGTTTAAGTGGTGTAAATCCGTACTGCATCTTTGTGGAATTTCGTTATTGAACCCTAGCAAGTGTGTAATTTTACCTTTTAGTAGACAATTTTCTGGATGGATGGATCCTGGTGTAGAGGTGGCTTACACTCTTTGGTGGTCATTTGGAGTTGGTCCAAGTTCAACGTGAATTTGCAAGTTTATGTGGATGTTGGTCTTAACTTCCATGGGTTTGTTAGAGAGGTTATCCGACAAGCAGCTGATCGATGTAGTGTTTTACTTTGGTCGTCAGTGAACAGAAGCCCAGCTTTTTATGGCCACACTCTTTGACACTCATGTCAGGTCAATTCTTAACCACTGTACCTCTGTATAAATTCTTGGTTATGACCAGGATGTAACTTTGCTCGATGTTGTTCAGAGATGATGGACTAAACAGATGCATGGTATGTCTGAGGTATTGTACCATGACTGGGCGTTACCTATAAATGTGTTATATATCAGTGGTAGATTGCTGGGAAGTGCATTAGTAAAGCATTGTAGAGTTCGTTGTTAAGACACATTGGGCTTGGATTTTAACCTACTAGAGGCATAGCATCAGTCAGGTCTAGAAATTTGTTATAGATTTGAACAGCACCGTAGTGTTATTATTTTATTATGCACCAAATCAGTGTTTGTTTTAAATGTCAGATATTTTCGGTACGGCTGTTATGTCAGTATACGTTCTTAGTCATTAACCAGATCACGTTGGATATTGGAGTAGGATTTATCATCTGGGAGTGGTAGGATACACCGTATAAAATAGTTGATCATTGTCGGCTAGAGCAGAGTAGAGAATCTGATTTAGCTATTTTATAGTTGTTGTTATTGTATGATTTTGAACAGTTATCATAGGAATATAACTATATCAGGTATAAATTCGCCTAATTTCATGTACTGTTGGGTATAAAATACGCTTAATGGGATGTAATGATCCAAAATTTGGTATGTTTTACCTCTCGACATTGAATTTGGGTCCGGTTCCATGTCGTCTTGATGAACTAATCTACCGGATTTGAGTAGAGTGTCAGTGTTAAAATTCTTCATTAATTTAACGTACATCTAAATTATGTTGTCCGCTCGCATGTCAATACCAGATGCTTATTACTGCATGTCTTACTTCTATAAATATTTTTGATCCGTTTGCAGTTTATACACTCAGAAGTTATTGATTATATCAGGCTTTGTTATGAGCATTCACCAGATCCACTGTAGCATTTTTCACTAGAGGTTTGTGATGATGGCCGTAAACCTAGCCTATCCTAACCTAATCTAACCAAGGATTATATTTTTTTCTCCCCGTTTTCATGCTTATGTCATGTATTTCTTCATTGATTTACGCTTTATTCAAATCAAATCTATCCACTCGACTCGGTAGTTTTTACCAATCTTTACCAGTTTATGTACCTACATATATATGTATTTTTCACTTTGCTTGTTAAAACTCCAGTAATATCGACTAGTTTCAAGTAACGTTAGGTGATCGCTCGTTAGTAGACTATAGATTTCAAAACGTTTATGTAAGCTTACCGCATATGTCAGTGATTGTTATGGGTGTTAAAGCGTTAGCAAGTTTTATGTATGGTTATACTGTTGGAATAAGATTTTTTGTTGTAATGTTGGATGTGTTGCTCCTACCATCTTCGCCTATTATAACGAATATTGAATAAATCGGACTTCAACATATTTACTACAGATCTGGGATGTAAGGTCCGCAGTCAACAAGATCTAGGATATAAATCATGCCTAAGGTACATGATAAGCTAAATATATATCAATGTACGACAACATGGATCATATATCAATGAATGCCAAAAGGATTGTCATACACTGCCTGATGCATTAATACCTAACCTAACCTATTCTTACTAATATTTATGTAGTTTCATTCAAGTTTGAAGCTCTTTTATGGTATTAATATGTATGAATCTTTCCACTAGGGTTGTTTATATAACATGTCATTAGCAGTTTGTTTACACTTCTCCAATTTTGATCCAGCAAATATCCTTTTGCAGATATTTAGATTCCAGAATTAATCGATTTCTCTCTCACATGTTCGGATGAGACTAAGCAAGTAGGTTCCGAAATAACTAATGCACTTCAATTCGTTATCATTTTTAATGTGGATCAGTTTCACGCGATGTTGGGTTCAAAAATCTTCTAGTCATCCTAACCAACTTAACCAATATTTATATATTTTTCATTCAAGTTTGATGGATATATTATATTTAGTCATTATTTTGTTCAATGTATATATCAAACACCTCCACACGGTTCTATTTTACGTATTTTTTTTAAATATCACACACCAGGTACACACATACACGCTTTGTACGCATATGTAGGGTCGGTCACGGCACAATGTAGGCATATACAGGGGTCGCCGTCGGCCATAGCCCGGCACAATGTAGGCGTATACAGGGTTGATGCCGGCACAACGTAGACACACATTTGTATACATATACAGGGTCGCTTATCATCTGTAGCATTTTACCTCTGATCTGTGATTTTTTTCCATTAGGAAAAAGTCCTTTGCGTTTGTTACAATATATTTAACGTGGATCAGATTCACGGCATGTTAGGTTAAAAGATCTAGTCATCCTAACCTAACCAATCCTAACCAAACCCAACCTAACCTTTTCTAACTCCAAATTTTGTATTTTTGATAAACTTTTTGTGCTTTCATATGATACTTATTCATCGATTTATGATATATTCATATCCATCCTCTCCACTTGGCTCTACATTTTGATCTACCCTATACAATTTCGATAAACACTTCCAATTTGGTCTAGCAAATTTTATCCATTTTCATATGCAAATTACATTGTTTGTTTTGATTGTTATACCCCTTTTCATTTGATTCCTGATTTTTACATGTTATTCACTCCCATAAAAACCTAACCTAACCTAATCATATGTATGGTATTCAGTCATTGACATATACATATGAAGCCCTCCAAACGACTCTAAGTATCACTTTAACATATATGTTTTTTATTTCGTTGTCACTCTCAACCCATATTAGTTAGCAGAGAGGACCCATTTTCAAACTTAGATGGATTGAATGTTACAAGTTTTTCATATTTGTATTCAGTTTCATACAAACGGATACATGGTCTCACACTATGTTTTTCTTATTTTACTTCAATATCTCCACTTGGCTTTACATCATTTGACAACTTGCATATCTGATTTGCTTTTTCTTTCCTATAATTTTTATATTCCTGACGATGACTTCGTTTCAGATGTCGCCACACATTACTGGTGGATTTATGTATATTCAACTTTATTTCTTTTGCACAGATTACAGACCCCCGTTACCCCATCACTCCCGAACAAACGATGTCTCAAGCTATCCCCACCCTTCCACAACAGAACCACATACTTGTCTGAGCAAGATCTGATCGGACTCTGATTTATATCCTACCAATCTGTAACACATCTAGATCATCCCCCCCCCCCAAGATAGGTTCATGGCATTGTTTAAATTTGTCATGAGCGACATTTTAAGCTTCGTTTCATTCCGTGAAACATATTCTTTTACTGATTTCGACAATTCGATGGTACCTCCGACTAACTGACTTGAATTTTTTTTTTGCAATTCATTGCTTAACCTTTGAGTTTAGGATAAAATAAACATTTGATAAAGGATTTTAATTTATTATTATTAATTTTATTGGCATTATTTTCAGACCTTGCTAGCATCATCAATATCATTTACCTCGTTTTTTGATTTGAAACAGCATGGTTCGTGCATCCAACCATACCAATCATCACTATATTTCAGTTTCCTCTCAAAATCCTCCATATACTCCATCATATCTTTGATGTGAATAATTCACGTTGAATATTGACGAACTTCATATGACCACCAATGAGTGTAAGCCGCCTCCACACAAGGACCCATCCATCCAGAAAATCGTCTACTAAAACGTTAAGGATTTAAAAGGATTAAAAATTTATTAAGGTATAATGACATGTTGACAAAATAACAGAAATAACAGAATACACAGATGATACGTACCAAGCCTTCGTCAGCGTGAGCTGTTCTGAAGACAACATTTGCTACCTGGGTGAATTTAATATTAACTTAAAACTAGGGTTGAAGATTAAGGACCAACCGATGGACATTGTTGGAGGACATCCTCTGCTCTCCACTTTTTAATATGTCGAGACAGATGCAAGCATTACATTAGACCATTAATTTCAATAAAAATAAGCAGAGTAAGTCTATCACCGACGTTTACTTTATCATGACTATTTACTGTTTCAGCTGTCATTTACTTAGCTTGAGAGCAGAAAATGTCCTACATGAGGTTGTCTATTACATTACCCACACATTGTTTAGCGTACGATGGCACCAAATTAAAACTAACTTTATAGTTAGAATGACTGATTAACATATGCACACAGAAAAAAAAAATTCAATGAGTCATAATCGATGGGTACACTAAATAGACGGATTTCTACGTGAACAAGATAATTGGAAATTTGAGCATGTGAGGCGAGAGAAAATATATATATATACAGAATGAAAGCATCTATAGATGAAATGTTGTAACACAAATAGTTGACACGGTAAATTGCATAGCAGAAGTAAATTACAATTCAAGAGTTTCTGCACGTACAAGTTAAAACAGGTATAATTTTAGTTTACGTTTAAAGGCAGCAATACTTCTGCCAGTCCTTATA
>SDVV010029590.1:0-11790 GCA_016164225.1 Gammarus roeselii | reverse complement strand
TATGTATATATATATATATATAGCTATATACAAATATACAACTGCAGGAAATTGCCCCAAGTAAAAAAAACAATTGGGGGTGATTCCTTGCACCTATTTTGTTGATAAATATCTTAATTTTTCTCCAATTAAAAGTAGTTAAATGCAATTTTTTGCACATTTAATGACATCTGGAAGTAAATGACTTGCAATAATGACACCACAGCTAATTTTAAAATGCCCAAATAATTTTATAATGATCTGATGTTTATAACACATGTTGACAAGTCAAGGCCTAAGTGGTAACTCATGTTCAATACCCAGGAACAATATTTTTTATCATATTTTCATATTAAGATGACAATACCTAACCTAGCATGACTTGTATTCATTCATGTCAATGCAATAAGTTTGCTAGCTATAGAATTGACTAAATACATTTTTCACTTGTTAGCTATATCATATTATTAAAAAGATAATTTATAATATTTGCTTATTTACTGATACTTTGGGGTCATAATTAGTTTAGGATGTGGAGAAATGACTTCCAGTAAAGTTAGATTGTAATTATTGAAGAAAAACTTTGTTTCCCACTGCAAAATCTGGAAAAAAATCCTTCAACAGTTGGGTATGATGGCAGCAAAAGAGGAACATCAAAAACACACGCACAGACGTAATATTTTACTTGATATTTTATTTTAAGCTACTGATATATACCAATATAAGCATGCTCTTTTGACTAATACTCACAAACTTTCAATTTGCGTTTCAATTATTGATAAATGGGGGGTGCCAGATATCACGCCCTTTGGTGAGGGAAATCACCCCCAATTGGGGGCCATAGCTCGCTGCACGGCTTATCGGTAAAAACTTCTTTTTGGTTGATGATAGAATGTGGAAACTTACAACGCTTCATGATCATTATAATAGCTATACACACTGTAAATACAAAGTTTCTCAGCTGCATACTTTTTGAGTAATTTCAAAGTAGCTATGCTGAAAATGCGAGGAGTCACCCCAGTCGACGCTATATTGTAGAAATTGTAGAAATTTGATATATGCACAGAATTTATGAAAATTGCCCAAGTGAAGGTGTGTTTTCAGGTCCCTAAGTCTAACTTTGAGTCTCACCTGAAGCCCCGCATCCCGCCGCGATCCCCGCAATGATGTCAGACAAGGAACCGAACCTGCAGGGCACAGGGAAAGCAGGAAAGAACGGGAGGCAAGCAAGGCATGCGCCAGTCACAAAGTAAAGACACCTGGGGCAGGGGACAGCAGGTGAAGACAATGCGACCGGAAGCAAGCATGCCAGTCACAGGAAGAAGAAAAAAAAACATCAAAGACAAAACTTACAATTAGAAAAACAGAGAAATAAAAAAGTACATTTATATATAGGTACACACTACAACAAACAATGGTATAGCTATATACACACTTCTTCAACAAGTGCATGCACCCAAATAAGATCAACAAGCAAACTAAAATAATGTATTTGTTCATACCAGTCACCAAAATGACTATATAAAAAGAAAAGAAAGCTTCAGTCAGTCATAATAAAAGAAAAGAATGTGAGAAATTGATGAAAGACCACTTTTATAACCGGAAAGTGTAGGAGCACAAACAACATCCCACGGCAAAGAATTCATCATACAACAAGTGAATGGCAGCAATGTTAGGACAGTCATGGCTGCGTTCAACAAAATGAACCCCCTTTCTCACATACAGGCAAACGCCATGCTTGCAAACAGAGCTGTTTGTTTCACCCCTAACAACATCAAAACCATCCAACAAAACGAATGACAAAGGAACCAAAGCAGTCAGTTAAGTCTCATGCACAGCAACAACATTCAAGGCACAGGCCTTGACAAAATCAATCAAGCAATATAATTAAGTGGGCTGAAAAAAAACAAGGGGGGGGTCAGGTGAAAAAAGTCGAGGGGACCAGAAGCCCCCCTATGAATTTTTTTCTTCTTCATTTTGATCCCCATGTTATAGCCTGAACATTCAAGCTGGATTGTTATTCTATTAAAAACTCTGGACAGTTTTTTTTTTTTCAAAATCATCCAAATAAAGTTGCAAAAATTATTTTTTGCAAGTATCACACTTCTGCTAATATCTGCAATACTAATATGAATATCCCAACCCTTTTTGTTGTGAGATCTTAATTAGAATCCCCTCATCATGACCACGTATGTGTAAAAAAAAATAAGCTTACTGGAAAATATAGGCCTATGTTTTTTTCACCCCACATGGTTTTACTGAAGATGGGGTGAAAAAATTGTTTATTTCCACCCTATGTTTTTTTTACACCCCAATCCTATACATTTTTATTCACCTCAATATATTTTTTTACCCCATGTGAAATAAGTTGATAAATTTATCGTATTTATGCAGTTGGTTGATGCCCTATGTGCTCATAGAAGCTCCTCCGTTAATGTTGTCATCAGGGATTCCACTGTTTTCCAAATATATGGCTGTTTTTATTGTTTTTTCACATTACCTACAAAATATTTGGTCAATTTGTCCATCTTCATTGCCCTATGATTTCTTTTATATAAAACTATAATATAGCTATTTAGCTAAGAGGTATCATTTTGATTTCTGTTACATATCATTTCTATTTCCATTTTATTGTTATTTTCTTTTCCTTTTTATAGGTTCTGATTTTTGATTAATGCTAAAATGCCATGACAATATGTCAAGTAGTAGTGTAACAAATTATACCTATATAATGTAGAAGTTATGTAAATATTATGTATATTTAGTTATTTTATATAATTGTAGTGTAGTGTCTTAGTATACATAGTACAAATTACTGTGTAAGTATAGAATAGTTTTATATAGCTAGCTATAAGAAAACATGGGGTAATGAAGATGGACAAATTGACCAAATATTTTGTAGGTAATGTGAACACACACAGTGACAACAGCTATATATTTAGAAAAAGTGGAATTCCTGATGACAACATTGAAAGAGGAGCTTCTACAAGCACATAAGACATCAGCCAACTGCATAAATATGAAGAATTTACAGTTTTATAGTTCATTAAAAAAAATCACCCCAAAATTGTTCGTTTCACTTTTTTGGTTGGGGTGAAAAAAAAAACTTATATTATTTTGAATGAAAACTTGTTATATAGCTACCCAATCTGGGCAAACTATGTCAGAAAAGGTTTTTGAGATCATTCATGATCAGATTGCATGAATGGTTTAATTGAAAAAAAATCGGACAGTCAAAGTGAAAGTTTAGGGAAATATAAATTTTTCACCCCACTTGATTATACATCATGTTTTTGATAGAATTCACATTTGCCTATTCCAACTTCAGATTAAAATGATGCACCTTGCTCCCTCGAGCAACATCAGACCCTTTCCCCACACTACCACCACCTTGACCACAAACAGAACCAGACAAACCGGACAAAGCACCACATTGAACCCCACTGCCTTACCCACCAGGACCACCAGGCATACCTCAACAAATGCAAAGCCAGAAAACAAGTGACCAAGCAAGAGGTCATGCCACCAGGATTGGCAGAAAACTTGGGCTAAGAAGGCAAGCCCTGGTAACATTATAATCATTTTTAATTCTCAGAGTTTCACAGTAGATCTTATCTTGGATTCCCAGTTCTGTTTTTTATTCAAAACTTTGTCAATTGAAGTTAAGAGACTTTAAGTTAGATATTATTTTCAGTAGTTAATCATCGGTACAGAGAATTGACCAAATTTGTGTTGGAACTACAGAAAAAGCAGAAAAATTATTGTTACAAGTTACCAAATCTACAAGAAATATGGAAAATCTTGCAAATATTGCTCTTATGTATTCTATGTGCATCATGGTTTTGATTTTACAATTAAAAATTGCAATTCATGTATTTTTTTATATAAAATAGTAAATTTCTTGGCAGACAAATCCTGTCCTTGGACAGAATAATTGAGACTCCTTCAGCAAGAAATCCAGACATAACTCAGTGCAGTAAGAGCCGCCCAGATGCTGTATATAGACACAGACCAGGGTGGAAAGTTCATGGATTGGGACCAATATCTCTGGTATGGTTTTCATGTGTATGTTGGCTCCTCGTTCCCAAATTGGTTTGTTTTTAGGCTCAAAACATTTCATCATGCTATCCTCGATCCAATGTCAAGATTGCAAATGGTTCATTGTATCAGACTCTGTCCAATATCAAGTTTACCAACAATCCATCGTGCTATAATTGGTCCCATTTTGCAATGTAACTCAATCAAATAAGTCAATTTACCTCTGTCTGCATGTGCAGAGAAAAAACTGTGGAATGGCAACACTGTGTTGATCTCACTGCTGCTGCCAGCATAGCTTCAGTTTGGCAGTTTGTCTGGCTTTGTTGTATATTCAGTCTCTTATCACTTTGCTGAGGCTGGGGCAGGCAACACCAATGGTTGGAACTGGACCAGTCACAGTGGAGTAAAATGTGCTTGCCACATAAATGTTTATCAAAATGTTTTTTTTTTAAGTTTTAAAATTCAATTATGTTTCTCTATTAACAGACTGTCCTTCATTTGACTATAAACAAATTAAGCAAACCATTTGAATGGCAACACCAGTGCACTGCAATGTGTGGCAAGTCAAAATGGATGGGGTTTGCTAATATGCGCCAGTGGTTCCTGCAAGCGGGGGTAAGGGGTGGGAGAGCAATGTGGAAGTGTAGTACTAAAGCTTGTAGTATAATCTCTCCTTGCATCAGTTGTCTTTCATACACTATCTGGTGCGGTATGGATACTATGATGACAACTGTACAAGGGGGGTTGGAACAGTTTGAAGCATATCCAATGTGGTGCGCTAGTAGCAGCTATGCAGTTGGTTTGGTACGTTCCTTCTCTGCCACTGGTCTGGTTCTAAGCATTGTAGTGAGTATAATGGTTTGCCTTGGCTGGAACTTTCCACCCTGGGATACAGATGAAGTTACTAGAACAAATCCCTCAGAAAGAGTGTTATGTGGTGCAGCAGGACCAAACTGTGTGACTGGTTTACCCCTGTTGTGTCATGGTGACTGGGCTTCTCTTGCCCACAACCATCCCCTCTCTCAGGAAGAGGCCAAGGGCGGGAAAGCACATCAAGGCAGTGTAAAAAATCATCCCATTCACAAACATTCTTGTCTCATGCATATTAATTGCATGCTTATCCCACACAAGAGTCTCCCCTTCCTAAGGCCTGCTTCCCGTCATCCATCCACCCAAACTCATGTCCCTCTCAAGGCCTATGTCCACTTGCCTCTGCCTTCACCACTCTTTTCACTAATCTCCCTTCATCCATCCTCACCATCTGCCCAAACCATCTTAGAACACGTACATAACTCTTTCCTCCAACTTCTCCACCATCCCCATTCGCACTCGCACCATGTCATTATTGATCCTGTCTCTAAGCTTCACATCCGTCATGCTCCTCAAAAACTTCATCTTGATGACATTCAACTTTCTTCTCTCTTCTGCTCTCACTTCCCAAGTCTCAGCTCTGTAGAGCACAGTTGGGACCACTACACCCTCATACAGCCCTCTCATTGCTTTCATCCCCAATGTCATTACACTCTTTAGTGCGTCCAACACTTAACACCCTTCCTCAACTTGCAACTTCATTCCAGTTTCCACTAGTTTAGTCTTCTCCTCATGAGAGCCCAGATACTTAAAACACTGAACTTCATACAATAACTCTCCATTTAGGCGGACACTAATTCTGCTTGCATCAACTTCCTTCGAGCATCTCATTACTTTACTTTTACTCATGTTCACTTGAAGCTTCCTGCTTGCACACACTACTAGCCTACACAGCCTCTGCTCTAAGGAAAATTTGAGAAGGATCTTTCAAGATCTGAACATTTCAGTTATATTGTTATTTGACCTGCCAAAATTTTGAAGAGCAAGAGTTCACTTCAGAACCAGGTTCTGAGATAGAAACTTTGTGTCTACCCCAATTTAGAATCTAATCAGGCTTCCTCACTCAGTAGACTGTAGACTTTCAACCTGTTTGTTGCTACCTAGATGTGGTAGTTCTAGCAACCTAACCACATTTATGATTAACTAACAGAAAATATTTTTCTTCTTGCAAGTAGCTATCTAGCTATTGATCAAGATAAAACTTACATGTTAATTCCAATAGTTTACTATCAATTTTTGAGTAGGGAAGAATTCTTTTCTTTTTGTTGATCCTGATGAAGTCAAGCTCATTATCAATACATTCAATTGTTTATTATCTATGTACATTTACATTTCAAGATGAGTTGGGTGACAGCCAGAGATAAGGATAAATATGGAGTTGGTAAGTACCTTTGTCACTAGCTTTTTTGATAACCAGTACAGGCCTATTTTTTACCTACTGTAATATCTGTATAAGGTGGTTAGCTTTATATCTATTTGACTCTGAATGTTCTTATTGTAGCTATAATGTTTATTGGAACCTACTTGGTTATTCAGGTGGAAATTTGTATTTAATTTTCTGTCATTATACTTCCATAGTTTGATTGTGAAGCTTGCAATGAATAAACTAAATTGAGTGGATTGGTCACACAACAAAATCAATTTGCATTGGAAAGCCCCACTAGTTAATAGGTATCTGAAAGGCATCAATGATCAATCAATCCCCTACAAACATGTTAACTCTGAAACTTCTGTAGTAGCTATCTAAAGAAACAATGTTTGAGACCTAAAAATTTGCTGGTGGATGCTCAAACAGCTGTATACTTCCACTTCCAATTTGTCAGTGCCCACCTCTCCTCCATCTCCCCTAGGCATCACTTTGGTCGGTTCATAAGCTGCATATAGTCACAACCTAATTGAGAGGGTGGGCAGGCTGAACACCCTTATTTCCTTCCAGACTCACCTTCTTAAGGCTCTGCACGGTCTCTAATTTTCATCCCCATCCTGCTGAATGTATACAGTGTTAACCGGGGTGATTCCTTGCTTGTGATAACCCGGAGTCACTCTTTGCACCCCCCCTGTTAGGCACCAAAATGTTGGAAATGTCACCATTTCACTATGGGACTTGGAAGAGCAGGTCTTTGTTAGTCAATATCAGCTACTTACAGAAATTTGATACGCATACAGAATTCACTAAAAATGGCCAACGTGAGGAAGTTCTCTTCAGGTCCCTGAAAATTTGGGTTAAAAAAAAATCTTGGTTCCGCAAACTTAGATGCTGCTGCTAGAGTTCCCAATGGATTATCTCCAAATTTTGGTGGTGATACTTGGAATATGTTGTAGTTTGTTGTGTAAGAAGGGTTTTTAAAAGAAATGTAGGTTTATAATTGGATTTGTATACAAACATAACTGCTGAGAATCACCCCAGATTTAAAAAAACATTAAAGTTGATTCCCACTTGTACTTTGATGATTAATATGTATATATTTTTGAATGAAAAGTACTTGAATGTAATTATTCAGACATATAATGACATCTGGAAGTAAATGACCTAAAACAATGACACCACAGCTAATTTCAAAATGCATAGATAATTTCATAATGACCCGATGTTTATACCTCATGGCAACAAGTCTAGGCCTAAGTGTTAACTTCTGTTCAACACCTACAAACAAACTTTTTACAAAAAAATGCCTTGTATTGGTCTTAATGTAATAAGTGTGTTAAATATATATATATATAGCTATACATCATATTTTTATAGCTAAAGATTGTTTATTCCTAATATTAGCTCATTTATATACTGATTCTTCAGTCACAGCTAGCTATATTTAATTAGTTCAGGATGTGGAGAAATTTCTTCCAGTAATGTCAATTTGTAATTATTGATGAAAAACATTTTTACCAGCAATGAAAATAAAAAACTCTGCCTCTACAACGACTACCGCTAAGGTGAAGCATCAAAAGGGACCTGTCAATTATAAAAATTTCCCTACTATTTCATTTTAATCAACTGATATATATATACTACTATAGGCATTGTCATTCTATTGGTACTCTCAAACTTTGAATTTTTGTTTTAATTATTGATGTATGGGGTGTGGGAAATCATCCAGTTTGCTGCAGGGAATAACCCTCGATTTGTGGGCATAGCTCGCCGCACATTTTTTTGTAACTAACATTTTTCAGTCAGTGATAGAATGTTGAAACGATAGAATGTTGAAACTTTTGGTGCTTCATGGTCATAATAGAAGCTATACACACAGTAAATATGAAGTTTCTAAGTTAGCTACACTCTTTTAGAGTCAATTTCAAAGTAGCTATGCCAAAATTTTGGCTAATCACCCCAATCGATGCTACTCAATTGTTACTACCTCATTTGCATCTAGCCATGTCTAGTTATAAATTTCCTTGATCTTATTGCTTCCCCTCTTATCACCTCTCACATTAGTTTTTGGACACCAGTTGTCCAGTCCTTAATTTTCACCTGTGAGTTGCTAATGACAGCCATTGATTTAAAGAAAAAAATATATAAAAATTGCACCCTTTCTTTCATGCAACCTTTTCCTACAACATTTCTCATGTCTCTTGTCATTCTTGTTGTTCTAATGCATGAGATTCCTTTCACCAAGTGTGAATTTCATGCATGGAACCCTCGTTTTCTGTCTCTTCTTCATCCTCCCCTTTAGCAGGTGTCAAGAGGCACTGCTGCTAGTATCCTAAGTAGATGTATGTACAGATACAGACACTAGCCCAAATTCCCCATGAAGGGGGGGTGGCCGACAGCATGGCGCACCTCACACTGCTCTCATCCACTCACTCAAATTAAACAAGCCCTTTTGTGATTAAGGGTCTGGCCTGAAGACTCCACAACACACACGCTGGATCAGGAGTGTGGTCCATGATCAATATCAGTAGCAGGGCCCAACAGTGAAACTGGTTTACTCCTGCTGCATCTTAGTGACAGGGCCCATACTCCTCTCATGACCATCCCGTTTCTCATTGTGAGGCCAAGGGCGGGAAAGCACATCAATACAGCATCAAAACTTGTACATTCACAACCAATCTCCACTCATGCCTATCCATTACACACTCTTGCTCCCTCCACACTAATGTCTCCTTCCTAACTCCTGCTTCACACCATCCATCCATGAACAACTGCAAATCCTTTGGTTATCTGGCAGGATAGGTTGAGTGATGATGTTAGTTCCTTGCTGTCACCCAGGGAATGCTGGGACTGTATGGCCTCAGCACTTAGGAGTTCCTGTACCTCTTGTGGCACCCATGCATTCTAGTAGCTCCTGTTATTCTTATGGCACCCATGCATGCCATGAAAAGTTGCATTGTAGAGAACCATGACCATGCTTATAACCTAATCACACGGATCAAATCTGAAATTTGTCTATTGCTTGATGCAGCTGGCCCATTCCATAGTAACTTTTGTCTTGAAACATGAAGGGATTTTTGGGTACATTTTGCATCACACAGTCAAATTTATTTCATAGTTGTAAATAGAGGAAAGTTCAATGCACACATTAGTGCGTGTTCCACTCAATTTGAACAATTGGTCTGCTGTTGAGAAAGATTTTAATGACTGTAATGTTTGTTTTGCACCTTGCATCCTGCATTCCTAGTACACATGCGCAAAAGCCCATAACACCTGTTTCAAAATAAGTAACCCAAAAATGGTTGGGAAATAATTTGAAGAGAAAATGTTGGACTACAATTTGGGACATAGTACATACACAATAATTCTTTGGTTTTTATGCAATTAGGAAAAAGATCCAGTAACATAAGTCTCCAGAAAAAAAGTAACATTCATGTCTGAACATTTACTGTGCCTAAAAATAACATTAAAAGCCTATATAAATGTTATAGCTAGCACCCAGCTAACATATTGGACTACTCTATCATAGATCTGAACATATCTACAAACTAACAGATCACATGACTTACTTTCTTAATATTTATATTTATATTAAATAGCTATATACCTATATTATAACTTTTGTTATCTCAATACTCTCCATAGCAAGCTATTTCTCTGTAGCTAATGAGTAAGAGCCATATGGTTTTGCATTGTGCTTCTGCTTTTTATTTGAATGAATCCTGAAGAGAAAACATTACAGAGATGTTTTAATAAGAGAATCTTGATAATATCTGTTGAATGTTGTTTCTGACCGATTTAAACCATTGTGCCTTATAACCTTACTTGGGAATCTCAAAACTTATAAGTTCCTTGACTGTCCTTGAGTTTTTAGGAAAAACAAACTTGTGGCTGCTTGACAGAGCGTGGTGTCATGTTCCTGTCAGTCTAAATGTCTTCCGGGTAGTGAGTGGCGCGCTCAGCCGTCTTCCGGCTGAACCCTCATGTAGGGCAATCTGGCCGATGCCAGAAAAGCACAGAAGTTGGATGGATTGGCTGCATCTTGAACTGGGTGTTCCCAAAGAAGTGGTTGCCGTGTAAAGGAATGATAAAACATTTGTATAAATAGTGGTAATAACAGTATGGATTGGCAAATACAAGAATAGTCAACAACAGCAAAAAACTAGGTCCTAACGGCAAATTTATATGCGGACCCTAAACTTGAGGGCCCAAATTTTATTTAAGTATGGGTAAATAGAACTATGGCGTTGTGGCAACAATATGCGGGCTGTGAGCATGAGCAACCAAAGAGTAGTTACATAATCAATACATATTGCTCTCCAGAGAGGGTGGGTGAACTGTCCGGGAGGCAATAATTTCTAAATATACTAGTACCAACAATGTGTACAATAGCCAGCTCCTATGATAACAGAGTTGTACTGCAAGTAAGATTAGGAAATACATATATCCTAATCCATAACCTGAAGGCTTTGTGTAGAGTGTCGCCGCACGCGATGGTATGATAATGAAGTACATACTCTATGCTACATAGAGGGGGTGCTGGCCTCAGGGGATGCGGTGTCCGAAACGTATGAGGCGAGAACGACTATCTACCTGGTCCAAGAAGACGCAAGATTGGTTTGGCTTCTCTACTGTGAAGAGGTATTTGTGCACGAATATATACGTGGGGCAATCACCAAAACGCCTTGGATATGATGTCTTGAAGCGGAACTTCATGCTTCCAAGCGAGAGACGAGGCATACTTGCGGGCATCGTGAGCTTTAATGAACGCATGCGGTGTGGCCTCATTGATAAGCGAGCAGATGTAGTGCCCCACCGATGACGCCCTGAGAGGCTTGCGGGAAGTAGGATGGATGAACAAAAACTCATTGTGCAATGAACATCGTGCTATGTAGGCTTTGAGTGTGGTCAGAGGGCACAAGCCGTGTGCCCGGCCATCCGGCAGCAGTGAGGCGAATGAGATGAGCGGTGGCGTGTGGGCGAGGGTCTGGTTTTTGTACAGGAACCTGTCAGCGGTCAGGATGAGCGCGCATGGAGAGTTCATGGAGAAATGGAGTCCCGTGCGTCCCAACTGTACTCTACGGAGCTGAGACTTGGGGGGGTGAGAGCAGAGGAGAGAAGAAGGTTGAACGTTTTCGAGATGAAGTGTTTGAGGAGCATGGCTGGTGTAACGTTGAGAGACTGGATCACCAACGACGTGGTTTGAATCAGAACAGGGATGGTGAAAAAGTTGGAGAACAGAGTGGATTCGCGTGTACTGAGATGGTTCGGGCACTTGGAGAGGATGGATGAAGGGAGATTGGTGAAAAGGGCGATGAATGCGGAGGCGAATGGTCGCAGGCCTAGAGGTAGACCAAAGTTTGGGTGGATGGATGGTCTGAAGCAGGCCTTGGGAAGAAGAGACATGAATGTGGAGGTGGCGAGAGAGCGTGCAATGAACAGGCGTGAGTGGAGAATGGTTGTGAATGGTTGATTTTGACGCTGCTCTGATGTGCTTTCCCGCCCTTGGCATCCCGCTGTCGGGATGGTCGTGGGTG
>SDVV010029589.1:0-11790 GCA_016164225.1 Gammarus roeselii | reverse complement strand
CTATATAATGACGTCACTCAGTGTGCTCCAACATTCATGTGGGGTCACTTTTTATTCGTAGCTGTGTTGAAGTGGACCAGCGTGCACCAGTTTTCCGTCCGTGGTGGTAAAGAAGTACCTTCCAACTGAGAAGATGGTACCCCATCTTTCGTGAAAACATCAGCTATGATTGTTTTTTTAACTTCCTGATCAAAGCGTTGTTGCTTCCCGGCCCCACCCCATGTGGTAAGTCGATCTGGTAGAACAGGTCACAGTCCACCGAGGCGTCAAGCAGTCCATCGAGAGCTTTGCCCATGTAAGTGTGTGTCAGAGATAAGAGTGGGGCTATAAAACAAACTCAAACTACACTCATTAGCTTGGTATGCAGTCTTGTAAAACATTTATGCATCACCAGTCTGACATGACAAAACCGGGAGTGTTCCGGCGATTTGCCCAAGCAATTGGTTGGCCTTGAGGAAGAGGGAAAATGAAATCGAAATTTTTAGTGCTTGAATTTTTTGTTTGCTTGATGATCATGTTGATTGCTACCGTAACGTCATTATAGCAACGAGCTCTGCCTGCTAATAATCTCAAAACTGACCGCACGACACTGTTGATCAGTTCCAGTTCCGAATGAATCTTTTGGTTAATGGTGCCCAGTGGGATTATGTGGACAGTTTCATCTACTTCGGTCACTTAATAACAAACAGCCGGTGTGACAATGCCGATATTTTCAAGCAACTTCGGAAATTAAACGCGGTTGGCAATCAGCTTATAAGGAAATTCAAATTCTGCACGACAAATGGTTCAATACAGCTTTTTAAAACCTACTGCTACCCTATCTACTGTAACTCATTGTGGTGTAAGTTTACAAGAGTCCCTATCAGTAAACTGAGAGAAACATACAATGATATTTTCCGGAGGTTGGTTGGTGTTCCAAGAAAAAAACGAGTGCCAGCTAAGGTACGAGCAAGAATAAAGTAATAATCCCTTCTTGGAGGCTTTATGCAATAGAGAGGGATACGAATTTCTCTAATAATAGAGATATGGGACAGAATCCTGCTGTTCAGGAAGATCCGATATTATTAAAAATAATTTTTGACATCTATCTGCCCTCCCATGTTATGGGCCCATTGTATGTATGTGGATGTTAGCCTGGGAGACGTCCCTGATAGGCTGGCTGACAAGTGGTTATGTACTTTACCTCTCTAACATCGAGCTTTGTTGTATACATATTCATGTGAGAGAGGGATATAAAATGTATCCAGGCGCGTCGGTCATTAACTCAACCTATGAATTTATGTTGTGTTCTCATTCCTACTTTGTCTTGTCTCCGTGTATGTTCGTTTGGTGCGTAGTTTGAATGTATTGGTAGGAGTGCTTGTCAAACTTGTTTTTCTGTAATCATTATTGTAACATCACGTGCTTCAATAAAGACTCTTATAATTATATCTATTCTTTAGGTGGTCATGGCTTAGACTTTTCTTAGAAGAATGTGCATGTTGTTGGATTTTTCTCGGTTTACTGTAGGAAATTTCTCCTTTACACGAATTGTTCGAGCCCTGCCGGCTAAGAACTACAAAACTGGCTGCATGACACTGATTATCATTTCCGAACTCCGTGGCATGTGGACTGTTGATGATAGGTGTCCAAATAAGGAATTTGTTGTTGGTAGCTTTGTTGTGCATAAAACTTCCTTGACAGCAAAATATTGCATTTATGAACAGTTTCTGCAAAGATAAAGATCGCACACGCCTCATTTTCTGTTTTTATTTTTATTTCTCGTACATTCATCATCCTTTCTGCAATATATTTTCCATCGTTGCCTGGTAGGTATTAATTAACTGTTTTCAAACGCGTTCCTCACCTCATCAATAAAATACGAGTTTTGTCTCTTCCTTGCTCGCTTTACAGTTTTCAAACAAATGAATCCATCAATTACAATCTATTGCTGCTTCTATTTCACGCTGTCACGTTGAGCAGTGCGGAACAAGTGCGGAAGTACTGTATGAGTATATGTTACTGTGTGAGTAGGTTTGTGTGAGTTTGAGCTACTGAAATTTCGATAGGAATTTCGGGGGTACATACTGTAGATACCTTGCGAATATTAATTTGTACTCGGCCTGTAGACACTTTGCTAGTAAGTGTTGTGTAAATAAACGCATTTGAGTAGGTACTCTGCGAACATGAGTAGTGTAAAGAGATATGAAACGCGGATCATGACTAACATAAAAAGTCTACGGGACTTTTTGCACACCATGTTGACCGGAGTCAGATGTGGGTAGCGGAAGACGGGCGGCGCGGGGGGAACGGAGGTGACCAGAGTCAGCGGGCGGAAGGCGGTCGACACGAAGGCGGGCGACGCGAAGGCGGGCAACGTGAAGGCGGGCGACGCGAAGGGAACGGAGGTGGGTGACTCATTCAGACAAACGAACATATTTTGGAGTATTCATTGTTAATAGGTCATATACTTTTATTTACATTTAGGTATTTGTATTTCAATGCTGGGCATACAGTATTGCAATTTCGTTGCATGTCATGTTGTATATATGCATTTTTAATGCTGCTCCTCTGAATGTTTAGGAGGGTAATGACAACATACATTTATAAGATAATTTTTAGTGATAATAAATCTAACAGTTACATAATAATTTTCATGTAGTATTATAGATTAAAAAGCCCACACTTTCCGGACACCTTCATGATAAATTTTTTCAACCTTTGTATAATTTCTAAGTCGTTCGATATTGATCCATTTACACGTGGCATTGATTCTATTAGTTCATTGTTATTTGTTTTTATCAGTCCCCTTGCGCTCTGTTTTACTTGCTCCTGCAGTAACTCTTTCATTCATTTTTCTATATTGCAAGTTATCGCACACATAGAAAAAGATGCCATATAAACAGGTGACTGAAATACTATTTCAAAGAAGAAGATCCCGTTATGGATTATTTTCAAGATGCAAAATAATTATATCGGTTTTATCATCTTTATCTATGGAAGCATTTAGTTTTTGGTCTCTCGCTTTAGAAAAGTAGGTGAGATTGCACTTCCATGTTAAATTCATGTTTACATCAGTATCATCACCCCAAGAGTGCAATTGACTCATTCATAGCGGTTGGATAACGTTTGGGTAACGTTTTGTGTGTTTTCCATCTACTTATTTCATATGTATGTAATATCTATACGAATAGTACGTTTATTTGTCTGACAGTTGGCGGGTTGATGTTTGTATTTTGGATTGGCGCAGCAGCTTCGTTACATGATTCTGTTTACTCCATAACACATTATCCAGTTTTGACCCAGATATTTCGGTGTTACTATGTTCCAAATGTTTCGTTATCAAGCGTACGTAGGATGTTTGGATAGTCTTATCTGTTTATTTTGTATAGCAGGTATCGGTTGGAAACTCTATAGCAAGAGTACCTAAATTTTAGTTATCTCATACAGTTATGAGAATTTTTAGGATATTTTAGGTTTGCATCGTCCATGTAGCACAAAATTTTAGGCGTAATTGGTCAGTTATAGCATAATTCTTATTTTATTATATCATGACAGTTTTTGTAAGTGTCTTTGAGTTTCGTATGTTCTCTGTACAGTTTCCATCTTCAATGCAATCTGTTGGTTATTTATACAATATCGGAATATTATGATATATTACGTTTGTATCTGCATTGTTGAACATTATTTCAGGAATAATTTACTTACATGTAGTTTATTTTTAGTTTTTTATTAATCTTCTTACATCCTGGTACAATGTTTGATGTCGTTATTATAGATACAAAAGATCCCATTTGTTACAAACTCGGTCTTGCTGTTAGGTTATTGTGTGTATTGTAGCACCATTCTCCAATATTTAGAAGAAGTTAGAGGTGTCCCATCGGCAAAAACCCGTTGTGTTTATGCCTATTTGTGTAAGTAGACCGATTTACTATGATGGATACCCTAGTGTATTACATTTTTCATGTAAATAAGAGCAGAAAAGATCATCTTATTCGGCTATTTTTTAAGTTGATGTTGTTGTTGTATGATTTTCCCACGAGAATCATAGGAATGTATGTTTAAGAGGTGTAAATCCGTACTGCATCTCTGTGGAATTTTGTCCTTAAACCCTAGCATGTGTATAGTGTAACGTTTTAGTAGACGATTTACTTGATGGTGGGGTCCTGGTGTTGAGATGGTTTACGCTCTTTGGTTGTCGTTTAGAATTCATCCATGTTCAACGGGAATTTTGTAAGTTCATGTGGACGTCGATCTTAAGTTCCATGGGTTTGTTAGAGAAGTTATGCGACAAGCTGCTCATCGTTGTAGTGATTTACTTAGGTCGTCAGTGAACAAAAGCCCAGATTTTTTATGACCACACTCTTTGTGACTCATGTCAGGCCCATTCCTAACCACTGTACCTGTGTATAGATTCTTGGTTGTGTCCAGGATGTGACTTTGCTCAAGCTTGTTCAGAGATGATGGACTAAACAGATGCATCATACGTCTGAGGTATTGTATCATGACTGGGTGTTACCTCTAAATTTGTTATATCAGTGGTAGTTTGCTGAGTAAAGCATTGTAGAGTTTGTTGTTATGGCACAGTGGGCTTTGATTTTCTCCTACTAGAGGCATAGCATCAGTTAGGTCTAGTAATTTGTTATAGATTTGAAGAGGTATCGTAGTAAAAATAACATTATTCGCATCAACTCAGTGTTAAATGTTAGATATTTTCGGTATGGCTGATCACCTTAGGAGTTAACGTGTAGGATTATTTCTATTTATAACAAGATCTATAGTGTACGTCGGCATCATGTATTGATTGACCGTACACCTTCCATATTGGTGTAGGATTTACCATCTGACTGCGGCAGGATAAACTGTATACAATGGTTAATCAATGTTGCTTAGACCATAGTAGAGAAACTTACTTGGCATTTTTATTGCTGTTATACCTTTTTGAACGGGTATCATAGGAATATAACTGTATTAGGTATAAATTTGCCTAATTTCGTAGAATATTGGGTATAAAATACGCTTCATCGGATGTAACGATCTAAAATATTGGTATGCTTCACCTCTCGACATTGGATTTGGGTCCGGTTCCATGTCGTCTTGGAGAATCAGTACCGGATTTGAGTAGAGTTAGTGTCAAAATTCTTCAATAATTTAATGTACATCTCAATTATGTTATCCGATCGTATGTCTTTACCAGATGCTTATTTCCGCAAGTCTTACTTTTATAAATGTTTGTGATACGTTTGCAGTTGTAAACTTAGAAGTTATTGATTAATTCCGGCTTTGTTATGATATTGCGTTTCAATTCAGAATATCCGTCTTATTTGAGCGTTCACAATATCAACTATAGCATTTTTCAATAAAGGTTTTTGATGATGGCCGTAAACCTAACTCATCCTAACCTAATCTAACCAAGGATTATATTTTTTCCCCGTTTTCATACATATGTCATGTATTTTTTTTTATTGATTTGAGCTTTATTCATATCAAATCTATTCACTTGACTTGTAGTTTTTACAAATCTTTACCAGTTTATGTACCTACATATATATTTTTTCACTTTGTTTGTTACAAGTCCAGTAATATCGACAAGTTTCATGTAATGTTAGTTGATCGCTCGTTAGGTAACTGTAGAGTTCAAAACGTTTATATAAGTTTACCGCATATGTCAGTGATTGTTACGGGTGATAAAGTGTTAGCAAGTTTTATGTATGGTGTTATTGCTGGAATAAGATTTTTTGTTATGTTGGATGTGTTGCTCGTACCATTTTCGTCTATTATAACGAATATTGAATAAATCCATTCTAACATATTTTCTACAAATCTGTGATGTAGGGTCCGCAGTCAACAACTTCTAAGATATAAATTCTGCCTAAGGTACATAATTAGCGAAATATATATCAATGTACGACAACATAGATCAAATATCAATGAATGCAAAATGGGTTACCATACACTGCCAAATACATTAATACCTTGGCAACCTAACCTAACAGTCATCCTAACCAATAGTTATGTATTTTTATTCAAGTTTGACGCATATGTTTGATATTGATATTTATGAAACTCTCCACTTCGGCTGTATATTCAACATATCAAAAGCAGTTTGAATACATTTTTCCAATTTGATCCAGCAAATATCCTTTTGCAGATGATTAAATTCCAGATATTTTATCGATATCTCTGTTACATGTTTGGATGAGACTCAGCACGTAGGATCCAATAGCACTGATGCACTTCAGTTTGTTACATTTTTTAATGTGGAACAGTTTCACGCGATATTTGGTTCAAAGATCTAGTCATCCTAACCAGCTAAGCCAATAGTTATATATTTTAGTTCAAGGTTGATGGTTATGTATGACATTTAATCATTATTTTGTGCGATATACATATCAAATCCCCTCCACACGGCTCTATTCTACGTAGTTCTTTTTAATGTCACACACCAGGTACACAAATACATGCTTTGTACGCATATTCAGGGCCGGGCACGGTATAATGACGGCGTATACAGGGGTCGATACCGGCACAATGTAGACATGTAGAGGTCCTTATTGACCCTACATTATCCTAATAACACTAAACGCATTATGCGTGCATCACAAGCACTATTACGATTAAGCAATAGCATCTTTTGATCTCATTGTTGCATATCTCTGTAGGTAGCTACAACATTTCCGTTCAGCTAGTACAAACAGCTTCCAATCATAATGGCAGAGCAACAAATATTTATTTTGGCTAAATAAATATGTATACCCACGCACTAAAAGCCATGGAACATGCATCAGAAGGAATAAATGATTCAGAGAAATATTTTTACAAAATTCAGAGAAATATTTGTTCAAATTCAGAGAAATATTTTTACAAAAATCTGTCAACAAGCTAAGCGGGGTTTTTCTAAACTCTTCTGCGGGTCGCACAAGATCGTAGTTCTCGTGGCAGTTATCAGATCCTTGCATACAAATACAGGCAAAGAGGTTCAAAATGGCAACAAATTAAGGAAGTGTTACTGTGGCCACAGAGGAAATTGTTTCCATACTGAATACTAACTGCTGGCCAAACATATAGATAGTCTGTAGCTAGGCTAGATAGCCTGGGCCAATTTAACTTACCTAGGCTTACTTTGGATACTGCTCCACAGAAGACAGGTCAGAATAACAGTGTTTAATATGTCCTATCCCTAGTGTAGAGCAGACTAATAAATACAGTTGCAGATTTCTGCAGCAAGACACTATTATAAATACCTGGATGCAAGATTGTAACTGTGAAGGCATGAAGCTAGCTATGGGGGATTCCTCTGCCAAATGCCATACCAAGATTGTCAATGCTGCTAACATGATAGCAATCTTTAATTCTGAGTAGCACCCTACCTTGATCCGTGCCTATGTATAGATATGTATAGCTATATAGTGCCTGTAAAGTGTAAATAAAATCTTTTTAATATTGACATCTCTCATGTAAATATTATCATTCCAGAATGCATATCTGGGACATGAACATGATGTCAAGGCCAGTAAAATTCATGCATTATGGAGCTTAAGACTTCCATTTTCTTATTCCTGGTAGCTACACCTTAGTGGTATGCTATTTCTCTTGTGATATCTAAAATTGTTCATTTCATTCACCCAATATGTCTGCCTGTATGAGGCAGACAGAATGGTATGTGATTATCTTCCATGTCACACATTGTTAGCCAACTATGTTTTGTGTGCAGCCTTTCACCCCCTGCTACTGAGGCCATGAGGACACCCGTCTTCAGGCAGGACGAAACTGAAGCCCCCCTAAGCTGACCGGGATATAACAAGGCCACCAAGACTTTTGCCGGCTTTCCTATATATATCTTCTTTTTCCCTTCTATATTACTTTTGAATCACAACATTCAGTTAAGTTGGGATCAATACCAAAGAAACCAATTACCAAGCCTGTCATTGTCCTTGTGTCTGTTTATTGGTGCTTGCCCATAATACTCAACCTCATTTGTAGAAAAGTATAGCATAACTTGGAGTCAGATTGTGCCTTGAAAGTGGAAGCACAGGTTTACTTGAATTATTATCGCTCACAGAAGCTCATTCACTATTAACTTTTTGAGTAATCAAAAAAGGGTAAATTACCCTTCATTCATAAACATCACCATAAACTACACCTAAAGACACATACACACATTTGTATGCATATACAGGGTTGGTTAACATCTGTAGCCTTTTACTTCTGATCTATGATTCTTTAATTTGAACAAAGTCCCTTGCTTTTGTTATAAGATATTTAATGTGGATCAGCTTCACGTCATGTTAGGCGAAAAGAGCTAATCATCTCAACCTAGCCTAACCTTTTCTAACCAAGAATTATGTATTTTCATGCAAACATTTGATACTAATTCATCGATTAATGATATATTCATATCCATTCTCTCCACTTGGCTCTACATTTTGATCTATAATTTGCAGTTTTGATACACACTTACAATTTTGATCAGGCAAATTTCATCCATTTTCATACGCAAATTACATCGTTTGTTTTGATTGTTATACAATTTTTCATATGACTCCTGATTTTTACTTTTATTCACACTCATCAAAACCTTACCTAACCTAACCTCGTGTATGGTATTCAGTCATTGTTATATACATATGAAGCCCTCCAAACGACTCTAAATATTACTTTAACAAATATGTTATTTATTCCGTTGTCACTCTCAACCCATATTAGTTAGCAGAGAGGATTCATTTTCGAACTTAGATGGTTTGAATGTTACAGGTAATTCGTATTATTTTTGATTTGACACAATTCTACATCACTTTAACATGTTATTCACACCCATCAAAATCTAACCTAACCTTATATATGGTATGCAGTCATTGATATATACATATGAAGCCCTCCAGAAGACTCTAAATATCACTTTAACATACATATTATTTATTTTGTTGGCTCCCTCGACCCATATTTATTAGCAAAGAGGCCCCATTTTCAAACTTGGGTGGATTGAATGCAACAAGTAATTCAAATTTGTATCCAGTTTCATACAAACGGACACATGGTCTCACGCTATGTTTTTCTTATTATACTTCAATATCTCCCCTTGGCTCTACAACCTTTGACTACTTGCATCTCTGATTTACCTTTTCTTACCTATAATTTTCATATTCTTGACGATGACTTCTTCAAGATCTGATCGGACGCTGATTTAAATCCTACCAATCTGTAACACATCTAGACCATTCACCTCGAGATAGGTTTATGGCATCATTTCACACCTTGAAATATATTCTCCTACTGATTTCGACAATTCGATGTTACCTCCGACCGACACAATGTTTGCAATACATTACTGAACCTTTGAGTTTAGGACAATATAAAGCTTTCATTGAAGATTTACATTGTTTTATCAGTATTTATTGGCATTATTTACAGACCTTGCTGGCATCATCAATGACATCTACCTCGTTTTTTGATTTGAAACAGCATGGCTCGTACATCCAAACATACCCACCATCCCTATATTTAAATTTCCTCTCAAAATTCTTCATAGACTCCATCATATCTTTGATGTGAATACCGAAGGCTGTTCCGTTCCCGTGAGTCCACAAATGTATTGCTTCTTCTTCTTGAAGCCTAATTATTCGAACCTTCTCCAATTCAAAGTCATTCTGATCTTCATAATTGAGAAATTTTGCATAAGATCCAGATTTTCTTTTGTTCTTAGGTATAATTTGTTTTCCACTACCTCAGCTTTATTACCGTCATGATGATGATTTTCCACTTGGATTATATAAATTTCCAGATTTGATTACTTATTTTCCCTAAACTTTGTCGACATTGGTTACCCAAAGCCGACTTCATTTTTCCTGCATCCATATATGAATGATATCCCCCATTCTTTTGATTCTTGTTATACCCATTCTGAGATAACTGATATTTTCAACACTAGTCAATATTTGTTCGATCCGACTCATATCATCTTGGTAGATTTATTCTTCCAACACTTGTAAACAAAATTTTGAGATATGAATATTCATTTTTGTTTATTCTATGACGAAACATGTATCTCCGCTTGATCTCAACATAACACTGACTCCATTCTCGGTATGCAGCTAGCTGTTATAAGTTGATTACATGTTTTTTTTTGCGCAAAACATTAGGCCTAACATTACTCGCCTAAGTCATCAACTGTGTATGCATGCATGTGTATAGGGCTGTGTACGTATGTGAATGGGTGTGTTTAAGCGTATGTACGTGTTAAATAACTTAAAAAAAATTATAACCAAAAAATTAAAATTCAAAAATTCCATAAAATTTCACATTTTCCAGGGATGACAGAGCCAAGTCGGTCTATTGAAGTGATAATTTGGCTACTTAAGTAAGGTGGTATCAATCGAAAATTTGAAATTTTATTGAAATTTTGAATTCGAAATTTTTGGTTATATATTTTTGTAACTTATCTAACACGTACATACGCTTAAACATACACATTCATATACGTACACAGCCCTTTACACATACATACATACACAGTAGATGACCCAGGCGAGTAATGTTGGGCCTAATGTTTTGCGAAAAACAACATGTAATGAATTTGAAATAGCTAGCTGAATACCGAGAATGGAGTCAGTGTTACGTTGAGACCAAGCGGAGACACACGTTTCGTCATAGAATAAACAAAAATGAATATTCATAACTCAAAATTTTGTTTACAAGTGTTGGAAGAAGAAATCTTCCAAAATGATATGAGCCGGATCGAACAAATATTGACTAGTGTTGATAATATCAGTGATCTCAGAATGAGTAAAACAAGAATCAAAAGCGGGGGAGATATCATTCATATATGGGTGCATGAAAAAGGAAGTCAGCTTTGAAAACTAATGTCGACGCGTTACAGTCGTATGTAACAAAGTTTAGGGGAAATAAGAAGGCAAATCTCGAAATTGATATGATCCAAGTGGAAAATCATCATGACTGTAATAAAGCTGAGGTAGTGGGAAACTTATTTTACCTAAGAACCAAAGAAAATCTGGATCGCATGCAAAATTTCTCGATTATGGAGATCATAATGACTTTGAATTGGAGAAGTTTCGAATAATTAAGGTTCAAGAAGAAGAAGCAATACACTTGTGGACTCACGGGAACTGAACAACCTTTGGTATTCTCATCAAAGATATGATGGAGTCTATGAAGAATTTTGAGAGGAAACTGAAATATAGTGATGGTGGGTATGTTTGGATGTACGAACCATGCTGTTTCAAATAAATAAAAAGAGATAGATGTCATTGATGATGCTAGCAAGGTCTGTAAATAATGCCAATAAATACTAATAAACCAATATAAATCTTAAATGAAAGGCGTATATTATCCTAAACTCAATGGTTAAGTAATGAATTGCAATCACCGAGTCAGTTGGAGGTAACATTGCATTGTCGAAATCAGTAGATGAATATGTTTCAAGGCGTGAAATTATGCCATAAACCTATCTCGAGGTTAATGATCTAGATGTGTTACATATTGGTATGATATAAATCAGAGTCCGATCAGATCTTGAAACGAAGTCATCGTCAATAATAAGAAAATGATAGGAAAGAAAAGGTAAATCAGAGATGAAAGTCGTCAAAGGTTGTAGAGCCAAGTGGAGATATTGAAGGAAAATAAGATAAAACATAGTGCGAGACCATGTGTCCGTTTGTATATAACTGAATACAAATTTGAATTAATTGTAGCATTCAATCCACCCTAGTTTGAAAATGGGACCTTTTTGCTAACTAATATGGGTCGAGAGTGACAACGAAATAAATGACATGTATGTTAAAGTGAAATTTAGAG